>JALRMI010000132.1:0-69222 GCA_026120165.1 Leptosphaerulina australis
GTATGGCGGGGGCCGCCCAGCCTTGGTCCCGCATCCTGTGGAGGAGTCGGTTTTTGAGCAGAGCGTCGAAGGCGCCTTGTACGTCCATTGTGACCATTGGCACATGCTGTCCCATGGAGAAAGCCTTTTCCACATCGTGCGTGAAAGCAGTGACTAAGTCCATGGCTGATCGCTTAGGTAGAGCCCCTCCATGTTGCGGACTGAGGACTCCAAAGGTCATCACCGTCCATACAATGCGGCGGGCGAGGGTGCGCTCCAATCCTTTGCCTAGGCAAGAGAGTAGAGCAATGGGTCTCCAGGAACGGACAGATGTCCTATCCTTCTTACCCACCTTGCCCTGACATTGGCCCCGCCCGTATTCCTAAATTTTCCCCGTATGAATCTTCTTCAGACTTTGCACTCAGTCGCGCACTACGGAATATAAAGCTCCCACTCCTTCCAGCGACAATGCTTTCTGTTGTGATGGACCTGTGAAAAACAATGAATCAGTGCTTGGGTATCCTTTCCAACATCTGGAAGAATTGGAGGTGTGGGCCGTGAAAATTGAAAAGCATCTAATCAGGGAGAGGATTGTAATGGAGCAATCCACATCATTGGGTCCAATACTGGAACTCTTTCCTTTCTCGATGGCGGCTGTAACAAATTGATGGGTTTCCACCCACGGAATCATTCCTTCATCCCTGGTGCACTGTCTTGTGGTCACCATCGAGCACGCACTTGCGACGCTCATATGATTGGCGCAGTGCCATGTCGATCATGAGATGTTATTCTTTGGTAGTCATGAGCTTCGCAAGGCACTCGTAGAAGGAGTGGGAATCCGTGCAAATGATTAGAGGGATGGCAGCTATAATAAGGCGCTCCGTAATCATCCCTAGTGAAGAGGCGATGGCGTTGCCCACATCAAAACCGTTGACCACACCGCAGATCTCGGAAGCTAACACACTCCGTGTGATACGTTTATACTTTGTAGAGCTGTAGTGTTTCATGCTGCATCGGATCGTGAAGGTATTTTCAGTGTCTGTGGACTCATTAACAAGTATTATTACGAATCCCAGCTGCGAACTGAGGTCCTTGTTGTTGGCAAATTAGCCACCCATAAAGGCCATCAATTTGGCATTGGCAAGGTCGACATGTACATAGCCCAAGTCACAGTCAAGGTTCCCGATCCGCCACCTAAGGTGCATGTTGAGTGTCTTGATGTCTTCTTCCGATGGTTGCTACGCTTGTGGGACTAAAGATAGATCAAAGAGCGCGTCTGGTTGGCATGTCGAGGCAGCGCACGCCCCAAGGGCGCGCTGTTCTATATACCGTTGCGCGCGATCGGATACTTTAACGTCCATAGGCTTGATATTTCTTCTTTGTCCTTTCTGCTTGAGGTTCAGGATCGATTCTTCGGCATCTATCGTTAGGATGCAGCTGTTGAAGTTCGGTTCCACGTTTGCCGTTAGCATGGTCTTCAGCTTCGATCGAAACTATGTCTTCTCGACTGTCTTTTCTTCAAGCGACGAGAATGTGGCTAGCCTAAGCATGAGAGCATCGTCGGTCTGCATATTGACAATGCTGAAGCCATCTGCATCCTCATTCGTAGCCAACAGGCATAGGTCGCAAATCGATGTGGACACATACAATTCTTCACGATGATGTCCGTGTCATGTGTTCCACCAGTGAACCCCCGCCTCGGCAATTCCATACCGTGACTTGATCGCGTGAAGGAGCGTGCACTTAGGATATTTTAACACCAGATCCTTGGTAGGGTGTGCTAGAATCGTTCTCTTGGGGCTTTTTTTGTGCCTGCAGGTACGCCTGCATTACATCGCGCAGCTCCACAACCATCTCACGCTGTACAGGTGCGGGCGCCAAAGCCATGATAACACGCGTCATGAGCATTTGTGTCTTGTACAGTTCATATAGCAGCTCAGAATGCCTGTCAAGTACACAGTTCGTGAGTTTTTGCGGCAACGATGTGATTTCACAACACACGATGGCTTGCGGCCGTGTCTGTGCCTGCGAGCGTCATCGTTGCAACTGTACGCCTTCCTCCTACTGCTTTCGAGATTGTTTCTCTCCAAATGCACCGCTCATGTACAGCGACTGTTGATATTCAGTGTTCTGGTGCCTTGGCGACAGTAGCTCCTGCACCTGATACACCCGTTGTGGTCCCAGAGTTTGAGAGTGGCCTCAGGCGCCTTGTTCAACACCGTGCGGCTCGCTGTACTGTAAGTCCTGCCCTGGTGGCTGCGACTGCGATGCCTGCCGATAAGTTGGTTGACTGGGCTGCAGCGGTTATTGCCTGACCGCGGGGACTGTGCGTTGTGCGTCCTGCTGGTGAATGTACGCTTTGGACTGTTTGTCGAATCTTGTAGCTTGAAATTCCACAGGATCACACTCAATAAGTTTCTCCATGTTCAGTAGTCTATAGAAAGAGTTGGTTAACCTGGTGTGGCTATTATCCGTGTAGACTCCTCTATCCCGTATTACGTTCTTGGTAGATCCCAACGTATTGCACTCGACGTTGAGAAATATCTCTTTTGTCCACCCCTCATAATTCTCTATGAAGTCCGCGAAGAGATCATAGTCCCATGCTATTGAAACATTGTAGCCATGGACGGTTTTGGCAACCCAGATTGTTGCGTATGTCTCGTTCGCGTCTGGTGAGACGGGCACTCCCCAAAGGATGTGGTGATGGCACCAGGTGCTACCGCGTATGGGAGTCTTCTGTGAGTTGCTTGGCGGTATACTTAGCCCAGGTTGAAGTGGCTCTCTGAAGCTGGCTCAAGCTGTGCTCTGATGAACTACCGAACACCTGGTCTTGAGCACCGGCAGCGTTCATGGCGCTGGTGCTGCTTCGTTCGTCGGTCATCGTGCCGGCGTGTGTTGACGTTTGTTGGATTTCTTGTCTCGTCGTTTCGTCGTTTACGACGCTTATCGTTGTACATGGATTGATCGGCCGGAGACGCTCGTACTGACGAGCTGAAATGCGTTGCTGACGCGCTCTGTGCCTGCGGATAGACCTGACCAGCAGCTGTAGAGGTAGGTTAAGAATGCTTCGTGTTTTCTATGCCTTGCTCTGTTCTTAGCACATGTGTATCGTCTCAATATTTCTCATCAGAATGTCGACAGTCTGTCTCTTCCACCCTGCTGTCTGTGGTCGCCTCAAGCAATCACTGATCAGTGTACGAAGAGATATCGGACATCGACCTGATATATGTTTGATGTCCTTGTCCCAGTAGCCATTACATTGTACAGCCGCGGTCAATCCACATCATTGGTTCCAGCAAATTCAGTCATTGACTGGCGCGCGAACACGCAGTCAGCGGTATTGCTGTTTTTGAAAGACCAGTCATTCCGTGATTTGAGCAGAGACCCTTCTACACATCAACATGTGTAAAAGGCAGTAAATGGTGTGCCAACTCACGCCAGTTCGCTGTATATGTCCCTGTTGGTCCAATATCTGATGACACTGGGGGTTGCTGGCTTCTAGGAAACGATCCCTGACTCGAAGGTCCGGTTGTCGAGCTAGCAGCCTCATTTAAATAGCATGCGGCTGCATAAGGCTCTCATGGCGTGCCAGAGCCCCAAAGCTTAAATCGATGGATTTGAGTTGTGATCCTCGGGCAAAATTGATAGCGTGAATAATGTGCAGTGTTCATTGTAAGTTACCCAGAGAGGATGTCATTGAACGGTTTCAATATTAGTGCCCCACTTTTGGAGTGGCTTATGGTTAGTCATGATGAATGATGATCAACGCCAGATGCAGCACGTTCATCGCAACCAGCGCGTCAGAGGAGAAATATAGACGTATAAAAAAGCGACGTGCAGAGTAACTACGCAAGCCGAGATTTGTAGCACGTCTCGTGGGTTTGAAAATGATGTGCGCCAGGGTTCTCGGTTCTGGATTGGGGCTGGGAACAGCATTGTTTCAGACTTCGGCTAACGGTGACGTAATGACGCCCACACTAGTGCTTGCCCTGCATATTGAAGTTTGGCATATCGACACTGCAAGATTGTGTGCGTACATGCACTTAATTCATGGCAGTCACACTCATGACATATGTAGTCATGGGTGCCGCCTTGATCTACAAAATAGTTATTTCACCCATTTAGAGCCACGTTTGGCCTGCTTCCGAGGGACAAGGAGGAAGCCCTGCAGTATAGCGGCGACCAACTACGTCCCTTAGCGGCCCTGCCGTAAGCAAGCATGAGACTTACAATTTGACAAGAAGAATACTATTTGGGATTACCATGCCGCAGAATCCGCGGCCAATCCACTGTCGCGCAGTATCCGGGCGGAGTAGTGCGTATTTTGGCCGCCGAGACGCCTCAACAGACGAATAGGCAAAACTAGATATACTCGCAACGAATCTCTTCTTGCAACACATGCACTCTCGCGAGATTTCACTTCCCTTTTTCCAGTAGTCCTTTCCTGCCCTGCCTCTGCCCTTCTAAATAGGCGATCATCAAGCTCTGAGCGTGCCTACCCACCTTGTACGAGGAGCTACGGTTTCCAAAACAGAGATAAACCAAAGAATACTGGACCTTTATCTCGAACAATCTCTCTGTCACGAGCCAGCCTCAGCCGAACACCCTTGCATCACACTAGGGGGGAATTTGCGAGATCTCCAGACGGGTCGCGATTTTACACGGCGTCATACCTCCACACGTCGACGGCCACAAGCCCCACGTTGTACCACGGCAGGCGTACCGAAAACAAACGCAAGAGTCAGGAATTCGTGGAGCGCAGTTCTCTATATGCAGTTCCATAACTCTTCTCATCACACTGGACAAAGCAAAAAGATGCCAGTAATCGAGGTGAGGCGCTCTCCAGTTACTCGCAGCTCTATTTGTTATGTGCAGCGCAAGTTCATTTCGTCTGCATCTGGCGTATTGGTTTCCAGGTTGCTTGCAAATGATGTAGAATGCATCGTCATTGTGCACGGGCCATGGTTGCCGGACCGCACCTGCGTCATACACCCGCTCCTTCTTGTTCTCGTAACAACCTGCATGACCTCTGCCTTGTTCAACCAGTCGCGTTTCCTTACTTTCTCCATCTCTTTTCACGAATTATTCCGTCACACTACGCCTGGCACACAGTCTAGCTGAAGTTGCACGCGGCTACTTTCACTGTTCTCTCCACACTTCGTGTCTTCACGTACCCCGCCAATATCACGAGGACAGAGTTCCATTTCACTCTTGCACATAACAACTAAACATGGCTGCGATACAGAATTTTAAGAATTTCCTGCGCCATGGAAAGCAGGCCCGCCAGAACGCTGAGCCAACGACAAATGTTTCTCCTGTTCACGCACAGCAACATCGAACGGACCCTGTTCACCATGGCATTTCAGAGCCGGTAATGGACCACAAGCCTCTTAACCACGCTGCTCCCCCTCACGGTGATTACTCAGTCGCCGCAGGAGGTGACAACCGCAACATTGCAGCGCAGGCTGGCGCTGCAGCAGAGCGAGCGGCCAACGACAAGCAGAAAAAGCAGGCAGCAGCTCAGGGTAAGGGTGTCGACCCTGAAGTACTAGAGCGTATTGTAGCAGAGGAGCGCGAGGCGAAGGGCAAGCTGCCCAAGTACCCTGGCCTCGAACGATGGCAGATTCTTGAGAAAATGGGCGATGGCGCCTTTAGTAATGTATACCGAGCGCGCGATACTACCGGCCAATGGGGCGAGGTTGCCATCAAAGTCGTCCGCAAGTTTGAAATGAACTCACAGCAAGTCAGTATTACCCAGTGCTCCTGCCCTCTTCTGCCCATTCCTTAGCGTCGCTATCCTCCCTATCCTACCGCATCGCTTTTTGAGTCAGTTTTGGCGTTTTTTCTGGACGTTACCAACACCATGTCCTGTGTTAGGGCGATAAGCATGTGCACCCGGATTTCAAAACACCCAAAGCAGCCGATGTGAGATTTTACCCTGCATTCGATGATCGGCTCTCGATAGCATCGCCTTCATTCCTTGACCTGCTTGACACAATAGGAATGGCGCTGACGTAATGTCTGACAGAGAGCGAATATCCTCAAGGAGGTTCAAATTATGCGCCAACTCGACCATCCCAATATTGTCAAGTTGATCGACTTTTCGGAGTCCCGACAATACTACTACATCGTTCTCGAGCTCTGCCCCGGCGGCGAGTTGTTTCACCAAATTGTCCGTCTGACGTACTTCTCTGAGGACCTATCACGACACACCATCATCCAGGTTGCCAAGGCACTGCAGTACCTGCATGAGGAGGCGGGTGTTGTCCACAGGTTTGTAGCCCCCGTTTCCTGCTCCTCGAGATATCCGACTACTGACGTCTTTTAACAGAGACATCAAACCAGAGAACTTGTTATTTTACCCAACCCCTTTCATCCCTACGCGCAACCCTAAGCCAAGAGGCCCAGATGATGAAGACAAGGCTGATGAGGGCGAGTTTGTGAAGGGCAAGGGCGCAGGTGGTATTGGTGTCATCAAGGTTGCTGACTTTGGGTTAAGTAAGGTCATTTGGGATAGCCAGACCATGACGCCCTGTGGCACCGTCGGTTACACCGCGCCTGAGATCGTCAAGGACGAGCGCTACTCCAAGAGCGTTGACATGTGGGCACTGGGCTGCGTGCTCTATACCCTCCTCTGTGGTTTCCCTCCTTTCTATGATGAGTCTATCCAGACTCTTACAGAAAAGGTTGCCCGTGGTCAATACACCTTCCTGTCGCCATGGTGGGACGATATCTCCAAGTCTGCACAAGACTTGGTATCTCACCTTCTGACAGTTGATCCCGAGAAGCGATACGACATCAACCAGTTCCTCGACCATCCGTGGATCCGCGAGGCGGATGAGCCGACTTATTCAGCTCACGATGCTCCTCCTCTGGCTACACCTGCCGCCACCCGAATGGACCCCAAACTACAGCAGCAGTATGCCTATCTAGAGTCACCCGGCGCTGGTCGCAGGGACTTCCGTTCGCCTGGTGCGGTCAATCTTCGAGAGGTATTTGATGTCGGTTACGCTGTGCACAGACAAGAAGAGGAGGGAAAGAGGAGAAAGAACTTCAAGCAAGGATATCGTGGTGCAAACGCTATGAACTCGCTGAACGCCCTCGATGAGACTGAGGATGACGATGAGTTCAGCAATGATTCGGTACCTTTTGACCCTTCAACCCAGCATCCTCCTGCTAAGCTTCCCAAGTCTCAAGGTGCCGATGTTTCTACTATGGAGCAGAAGATGCGCAACACCACATTATCGGCCGCTGCGCAAGCCCGACAGCAACAAGCTCCTCCTCAGTCACGACAGCAAGAGCGCGGCTATGGCCAACATTCTGCTGCCGTTGCCGCGGCTGCGAAGCGTCAAGTCAAGAACAAGGGCGCTTTCGAACTCAGTCTAGACAACGCAACATTACTCGGTCGACGAGGCAAGAAGGGTCCCGGGGCGAGTGGGCTGCGTGGCGAGGTCACAGCTGGCGGTTTATAGCGACCTGCAACCCTCTCAAGGATTGGTAAAGCGTTTGATTTAAAGCTGCTTTGAGGCAGCATGACTGGCATGGACATGAACCCGGACATCATGAGGCGTTTTTCTCTTTCTTTTCTTTAATATCTGTCTTTCTGTACGAATCGGAAACTCCTTCATCTGATCTCCACTTTACGGCATATTTGCGTGGTTACTGTCTTTTTCGAATGCGGTTAGGGCAAGCGGCATATGGATGAGTCTTGTGTGCGTGCGTGCGTGTGTGTAGTCTGGTTAGAGCAGTACACTTCTAGACTATTGTAGATGCATGCGGTTGCTCTGCGAATGGATAACATCTTCGTCACACTCAATCAGTCTTATGCCCTGCTACCATCTCACTGCTGTCTCACTGCTGTCCTCGCCAGCCTTATTCGTAATGTTTCATGTAAATAGAGAGTAGTATTGAATTGAGGCCCCCTTGGCAGTATGACTACCACAGAAGAATCAATCAAGCTGAGGGACAAAACAGGACATCTTCATTAAGCTATCTATCTATTCGATTTCACATCTCATCTCGGTACCATATCTACTTACGGGGGGAAAAGGACGTGTTAACGTTTGTGCGGTTGCTGATCTACTGCTGTGTGATCTAGCAGCCGACTCGTATATGTTGACTAGAGGAAGATTTGTGCGATACATCACCACGGTTTGGGGGTTTGCTTGTAGTGAACTGCCTAGCCTAAATTCTCGTTTTCTCGACAAGTAGGAAACCAGAGGGGCCTGTGGACAGGTGACTCACAATTTCTCTCACTCGGGCACGCAACGGCAAGGGCTTCGGCAATATCTATAGATGAATCGGGTCGGTCTTTGCTACATGTCGCTGGAACTTCTCTGTGAGATTTCTTTGCAAAGCTGCCTATATAACGCCAGTGTCTTATCCTCCTTGGGTATGTTGCCTCCGATCCTTGAAATGCAAGACCAACGCCGATGTTTATGCAGGGGTATCTCCATCTGTAGTCATCCCGTCCCAGACTGTCGTGCAACCGTTTCGTTAATCCGTCATTGTCCCTTGCCATGACCATTCATTCCCACTCGTCGTTAGTAATTTTTTTTTCTCGAGTCCCAGCTCTTGAACTACCTGTGGCCTGCCACAACCGTCTATCAGTATTCGTCTGGCCACGACCGGCGTGAAAAAGACATGCAAAACGCTAAATGCAAAAATAAGGAGAACATGTAGGCAAGCATTTACTCAGCGCGAATCTCAGTTTGCGAACATACCCCGGAACTTGGCACCGTTCTTGTGGCGAATGGCACGTTTTGCAGGCGCGGTGAAGCCCCCAAGTGGTGCTGAAGCTGTTGCAGAAGTCGAGGTACCAGAACTGCCAGACGCAGTGACAGTGACATAAACGATGTCTGTGACAGTGACAATACCACTGTCGCCGGAGCCGGAAGTCGGCCTTGGTGAAGCGCCAGGTCGTGTGGTCATTGTAGGAATGTCAGTGATCTGAGTGAGCGCTGGAGCCGTTGCAGATGAGGGAGCCTTTGATGACGTGTTGCTCGGTGCGCCAGAGGCGATAGGTGCGCTGCCAGTAGCAGTGGCAGAGCCGGTGAAAACAGGACCAACTTCACCTTGCAACGCGTCTGCCATGATGGCTGTGCGCGATGCAAAGTCGGAGACAGCAACGGACATGGCGTCTTGCTGAGGACCAAGGGCAAACTTTGACTCTGCGTCAGCCTTGAGTACGGCATCGCTGGAGCTAATATCAATGTCCATGCAAGTAGTGTAGTACTGGTCTTTGCCAGCTGGAAGGCCAGGGTCAACATTAGGTGCCGTGTTCCACTGCCACACCCAATAAAAGGTGTAAGGCTTGCCTGAAGTAGCATTTTTAGGGACCTGTACATTGGTCTCGCAGAAGAGCGGGTAATTGCCGGGACCATCAGCGACCTGGCCCATGGCAAAGTTGGGATCCGAGACACGGCGCTCCTCTGAAGTAGGTGTTGAGTTCACCTCGTAACAACGGCCATCATCGAAGTCGTTCGTGGCAAGCAGGGCGCCGCGCTTGTCACCGCCTGAGCCGTCCCTAGTCCAGCGGAGGACGTCAACGAGCTTCTCGTCTTCTTTGGGTGAAGTCGTACCGTAGACGAAGACTGTGCCGCCCTTCTCAGGCTTGCCGAGACCGGTCGCTGGGTCGACCATGGTGACGTGACCGTTTTCCATGTAACGCATGGCAATGAAGCCACCAGGCACGGCTTGCAGACGAGGGTACTTGTCTGATGACTGTTCCTGTTTGGTCTGCGAAGTGTGGCATAACGGCGAGGTCTCGTCGATGAAGACCTTCGGTTGGATCGGCAGCAGCCAGTTCATCGAGTCGCCCGTGTAGCCTGTGTCTGTCTTGGAGATCATACCACGGGGGTAGCCGTATTCGCCGACATATTCGCCTTTGTCATTGACGTTACGAAGCTGTTCGATCCAGGTGTGGCCCATAGCGAGGGGGACGACGGCCAGCGTCGCCAGTGTTGTTATGAAGAAGCGGGCCATTTTTGTTGTTTTGTGTTTGTTGTTCTGGGGTAAATGTGTGGGGTAAGGAAGGTGGTGCTATCTGGTCCAGCCGAAATGCGTTGGTGATGTGCAACCGGTAGCTGTGAAGTGCGCTCGTAAAGACTGTGGCCGTTCAATGGAAAATCGCCTGCCGAAGAATAGAAGGTGATGGGAAGAAATTATCGAAGATAATGTAGATTGAATGTGGCCTTGGCGACGACTTGATGAGCGTACAATGTCGGGTTACACGTGACTGGCTTCCCTTCACTTCGAACAACCACAGCTCTATCGTTCAATAGATAGAGATACAGGCGTGTGATATTAAACCTCCAGACCACGATATGCACAGCGCAGCGGGGAACAAAAAAAGGAAGACGAAGAGAGACGGCGCACTACTGTGTGAGCACAACCAGCATACACGCGGACACACTCCTTTATCAGTCGAACGTATGGAAATGAGACAAACGCTGAGAAACGTTGAACATTGCTCAGGCCTAAAGAGAAAGAAGAGACGATGGCCAATGGAGAGTTGTACACACGAGGCGTCGAAACAGAGCGCCACTACACGAGACTCCGCATTCAAGCTTTCAATTCTAATGTATGGATGCTGGATCTGCGTTTCAACGCCGAACCCAAACCGTAGCCGCCAGTAACCCCGTCCCGGTCCCGCAGCGATAACACGGCGTAGCGCGTACACCTGCAGGCTTCCATGCTTCTGGTACAGCCGATAGCCTCGTAGACTTCGGTAGTTCGTCGCCTTGCAGGGCCACATGAGGTGGGAGAAGTATCCTGTTACGCTTTGACTCAGCACCACGTTCGAAAAGACAGGTGTGCCGTTGATCTACGACACAACTACGGCAGCTAGGCATCATCTTGATCACACGCAGATCACTGCTTGTGCGGTCTCCACTATCGCAGCAAGCACTGTGAGCCTGCCGATGCGAAGTTGAAGCCCATTCCATGACCTATACCGCCGAAGTGAGCGCGCCGCACAGCGACACCGTGGACCAGGTAGGCGAACAGAGATGACTTGGCCGGGTAGTACTAAGACAACCGGACGTGAAAGAATGAGGCATGCACCACGCCACGACAGGCGATGGTGCTCCGTTGCGGCGCGTCGCCAGCTTAGATCCCGCAAGTGAATGGTGGTGAGGTGTTGTCGGCTCGCCCCCCACCCCTCCACTGACGCTAAGTTTCACATTGCAATGTTTAGCGCTCTGCATATTTTGTCTACCTTTGACTTCTCAACTACCAACACTACTGCTGGCTGCCAGGTCCACAACCTAAGAGTGGCTGCAAAACGCGAATACTTGCTTGAGCGAGCGAGAATGTGATACTGCGATCGTGTCTTCGTTGTTGAGTTGAAGAGATTACAGGTTGGAAGGCAGGGGAAGCCAACGACATGTTTCAGATCGCAACACCTCGCTTACATGATTGGGCGTCAGTATGCCTTGCTATGATTGGCGCGCATTGCTCCATTTCAAAGGTACCTGTTTTCTTCTGCACGACCAGATTGCCGCCCATCCAGTCTATATTTGAGAACACTTGGTCCAGACAGCATCCAAGCTTGCGAACAACTGATGTGTGCTTTTTGACTCCACTCGTGGAATGGTTTCTTGGTTTCTTCAACAAATATTTCGAATGCAACGATGTTGGCATATGCATACTGAAGTGTTTGGCCCTCGTTTCAACACACTCAAGTGGAGCTTCCAAAGCAGAGGGCACATAAATCCTGAGGCATATAGGCGTTCTTGGCCAGGTATACCATCGTCCATATGATTTGTGTAGATTGGAAAATGAATATTTGAAGGCCCAAGCGTTTGACCAGCGACATGGTAGTACATTTCGCGCTGCACTTTGGTGATTGTCATTGTGCTGGTTTGTCGCGCTCGGTCGACATTCCTATGTGTGACTGTGAAACGCGAGGTATGCACAGTTGAGTGATGCTGACTAGAGTACAGCGTGACTGTGTGGTTGCACTTGGGGTGGCGCGGTTCGTAGACTTTACGTCAGCAGAATTTGCACAGGTACAGGACTATGTGAAGTCTACGTATTTCCGTCAAAGGTTAGGTCATCAACGGTGTGAACCTTCTTATTATGGCTAGTGGTCCGCTCATCCTCGCCCATACTTACTATATCTCTTAGCACAGGCAAGTATGACACAGCTTCCGGGGACCCATAGAGACCACCTTTCGCAACAATGAGAGTACCAGCCCCCAGAAGTGTATCGTGTTGGCCAATTTTATTGTTAGGCCTAATAATGACTTCGCGTGACACAAGCTCCAATTAGACGACACATCAGTCCGAGTTGCCCCTGGCGTTGAGCTCTCCGCGCAGAGTACGGATTATTTGGCGCAACGGGACACCCTGTATGTGGTAGTTAACGCGACCCTTGTTGAGCATAATACGCTCAATGATGAAATCGGGTGGTAATTCGATGGTCAGTGAATCATAATGACCAAAGTAGAACAATCATCCGCTGTTGCGCGCAGAGCTCAAGTGACCCTTATGGCCGTCTGCGTACTCTACTACGCCACCGTCCTACCAGCCACCCACTTGGAAGTCAAGTAAAATCACGCATTTTATGTCACTGGCTGCACATTGCTCTTCGAGAGGGTATACCCATTCACACATGTTGTCTTCTGGGTCATTCTGAGTCGAGAGCTGGGCGAAGCTGCCTGGGGGTGTGAACAAAGATCTTTGCAGACAATATCTTTTATGCATCACTAGTGTCGACCCCCCATTGTTAAAAACGGAAAATGCTAAGGCATAAAGGCTCAGCACCATCAAAACGTCTCTCGAGCTCGTCTTAGTTATATATATATTTGTCAGCTGGCGGGTTGATGGAAAGCGTAGTCTCGTGTGCCTTATCGAAGGAGACATGAAGTGTGTTGGCCGACGGAAGTGTGCAGAGAATCGTGGGCTAAGCACATCTCTCAGATTTCACGCCATATCAGTCATATCTTGGTTCTCGGTCTTCTTCTCTGGCTTTGTGAGCCTAGAAAAAAAAGCTGGACGTCTAGAATCAAACTACCACTGACGAAAAAGTGGGTTTGGAACCGACCATCGAACTTCATGAGTCTCTCCTGGAACATATCCTAAGGCTTACTGTTGCCATCGGGCGTTGTATCTTTACTACACATACATGACCTCTTTCTGTGTTTTTATTAATCATCCGGCAATTCAAACTTGGCCTGGTCTTAGCTATTGACCATATGCGGGCCTGGCGTTTGAAGCGCCTTACCTTGATCAAGTCTCAACTGATGGTATAGCTCGTTTTTTCTTCTTTCCAAGCGGAAGATATGATAATCAAGCCGATTTGGCCCCTTGTCTTCTGCGGCCACCTTTTACCATATGCACGTAGTCATTTGGGGCTTCTCCATCATGACTAATAGATCTGAGTAGGCTGAAACAAGCCCACCAGCTTTCTAAAGTAGATAACATATGAGCAGTGCGGTTTTTGTTGCCCTCATGGCCAAATCAAACTGTCAACACTGAAGTAACACATTGTATTGAAGACTGGCGTTGGCGGGCTCCTTTTGCCTGTCACGTTGCGTGTGAGCAAATTTAGGCTTACTCAAATCGGAAGCCTTCGGACCTGTTTGAAGCCTAAATTCTAGTAACTGAGAAATACGCTGGCACTCAATCAGTAATTTTCTTGATGGAAAACAAGAAAGTACTGGGTGAATAATCTCTCCATCCTCAACGTCTGGTACACACGACACCGGCTGTACTCCGTCTGCCTTTGTGGCTGTGGTGATTAAAACTTCCGTTGCCAGCCTACCCAAAGTGGGCGACTGTCTCATTTATAGATGGAGTCATTTTCTTGCAGACTGCTAGGAAATCAGGTCGGTACACATGGATAATAGGCAACTGCACGAAAAATGTTGGTATGATGGTTGCCATAGGCTATATCCATCGTTCATAAACGTTGACTAATATGACTGAACCAATACAAATCATATCTCAGAGCTGACGGTTATGTTGACGAGGCAAAAAAAAGCAAGAGCTTTACGATTTCGGATGGTCGTATTGGTGACTGAAGCTTGAGATGCCGTGTTCTCGAAGTCGCGCGAAGCGTCTGTGCGCATTACTAAGCTCTGATGGCGCTAGCTCTCCGCTCGAAGTTCGCGACAATCCATCGCGACATTTGCTTGTGCAGCCTCACCAAACAAATACCATCAACCCTGGACACCGCCGACCCTTCTTCTTCAAGTACACTCTACATTCCAACGTCAGGTGCAAACTCATAATTAAAACATCACCATGGCGAACTATCTCGCATCCATCTTCGGTACCGAACAGGACAAGGTCAACTGCTCCTTCTACTACAAAATTGGTGCCTGCCGTCACGGTGATCGCTGTTCGCGAAAGCACGTCAAGCCTTCCTACAGCCAAACAATCCTACTGCCCAATTTATACCAGAATCCGGCGTATGATCCCAAGAACAAAATGAACCCGCAGCAAATGCAGATGCACTTTGACGCTTTCTACGAAGACATTTGGTGCGAGTTGTGCCAATATGGGCTAGTGGAGGAATTAGTTGTATGCGATAACAACAACGATCGTAAGTCTCGACATCTATTCACGTTTTTTAAGAAGACGTGTATACTAATGAATGACAAACAGATCTTATCGGCAACGTCTATGTACGTTTCAAATATGAGGAAGACGCACAAAAGGCCTGCGATGCACTCAACTCGCGATGGTACGCTGGGCGTCCCATCTACTGCGAGCTGTCCCCTGTGACGGACTTCCGGGAAGCGTGCTGTCGGCTGAACAGTGGCGAAGGCTGCGTGCGCGGCGGCTTCTGCAATTTCATACACAGGAAGGAACCCACAGCGGAGCTTGATCGTGAACTGGATATGTGCACGCGCAAGTGGCTGCAGGAGAGAGGCCGTGATCCGCGGAGTATGAGCAAGAGTCCCACGCCACCTGCAAAGAGGTTCTAGGAGGACTGTGAAAGTGAGGCCATTGGTGGAGGTGTGGTGAATGGGGAGATACGGATTGAAATGGTGATCAAGCAAGGGCTTAAAAATAAAGCCAAGAAGGAAGTTGAGATGGGTTTCTAGAAGAACCCTAGAAGAACCTGTCGAGGCCGTTCGATAGAAGTGCGATCATGTGGAGAAGGAGAAGACAGACAAAGGAAGGGGCCCACGCAACAGCATGGAGGGTGATTGGCGTCAAGGAGTTTGATACCTCATTCGCGCACATTGCGCATACGGTGGGACTGTACATTGCGAGCCAGCTTTACAAAAGCATCATATCTACACGCTCTTCACATTCTGACCGATTGCTTCGTTGTACCTGACAGATTGTTTTGTTTTGTTCCGGATGTCTTTCTGCAGACAGAAGAAAATGCATTGAGCCATACCAATGGCCTGGTATCATCTGAGCGCTAACCGCAGTAAATTAAACATATCGCATCGCTGATGCGCTGGTCCTCCCAAAGTAGCACATGTTATGCCCGAGACGGGTTGCCACCAGGCACCGCCCCGTCTTGTCTTGATATTCTTTTTCACATTTCGCCTCTTTTCCAACGTTCAAATTATTCCCTTGCCCTTCAATATCAACACCGTGACGATTGCGCCTACCACCACTACAAGGAACGTCATCCAAAACGCCCAACACATATAAGTGCGCTGTCTGCTTTTTCTGTTCTGGCTTTCTAGCCACGAATCGCTATGTGAGGCGTCAGCGGTGATGGTCGTCCAGAAGCGGAAACTATGCTTCGGCCGCCCGGATAAAGAGAGACCGAGCGAGAGCCGCGAGGGATTCAAGTTCTTGGTGAAGCGCCGAGAACTGCGTTTTGATTGAGATGCGCCGGAGGGGAAATGGGTGGATTTGGGTGTTGGGGGGAGTGAGGGAGGATGTGAGGAGAGTGCGAAGCGAAAGCGGCTTGCACGACGACTTGCGCGTTTACTTGAAAACTTCTCCAAGGAAAACTGGGCAGAGCGTGGCGTTGGGGGGAGAGAAGGCGTATGGGAAGACTGTGCGAGTTGAAGAAAGGAAGGGAGATTGCGCAGGGGGATCGTCTCAGGCTTCTCCTCTGCGTCAAAGTACACACTCCTCGCCCCACTCGTTGCTCTGCTCTCTCGCGCCTCCTCCCTCGCCTTCTCCATCTTGGACGAAGAGACAGGCGCGGATAAAGGACGTGTGAAAGCCGAGGGAGGAAAGGCTGGGGAGAGATGACATTGCGATGTTGGTGTTGCGACGGGCGAGGCTGCAGGGGAGGAAAGGGACACGACGTACGCATGCTTGATTTCCTTTGAGCCATTCCCATCGCCCTTGGCGAGCTGTGCTGCTTCATTGTTGTGTACGGCGACGGAGAAGCGGCGCCAGAAGTTAGGGTCTTGAACCATGGCGGATATGTGATGGACTGCTCTTGGGCAGTGAGGCCGTGTGCGCTTAGCACTCTAGGACGCGGTGGCGTGGCTGAGGAAAGAATGCTGGGACCCAAAGGCAGTTGCGGTGGTGTTGTTTGAGTTTGATTTAACCTTCGAGATCCGAGATTTGAAATTCGAAACGAAGTGAAGTGAAGTGAAGTGGGTCCCACTGGATATGATATGAGCGTTTGTCGATTCGAGTCACGAGACCTTCCAGCCAAGCAGTAGTTGTATCACCAGCTAGAACTAGAAATAACCCCAGATGACAAAGGATAGTTGCGTATGCAGTGTTGTGTTTGTCAGGCACGGAGGGAGAGACAATGTTCCACGCGGATGCAGTAGCGTTTTTGGATCTTGTTGTTGTGCTACTCGAAACGAGTGTTATGTTGCACTGCAACTCAATATTGATAGTGAGCAAATGGAGTGGGCGATCAGCAATCCTGGACTGGGTTGGATTGATGGATTGACAGGTGAAGGTGCTGGGATGGACCAAGGCGAAGGCTAAATGAGTGTGCGTAGCTGATCATGCGAAAGGAATGAAGTGAAAGTTTGGAGGAAAGGCAGCTCGTCAAGGCGCGGACAAAAGAGGAAGTGAAAGTAAAGGAGGGTTGCTTGATACAGTGAGAATGAACTCGATTGGGACCGCATGCTTAGCCGAAGTGCACCACCCCTAACACAACAGTAGGTGTTTAGGGCTGGCGGGCCTTGCAATTCAACTGCCGCTCAGGCCGGCAGTATAACAATTCTCGACTGTTTCGCCTGAAGCGTTCACCACGATGGTAGTCCCTGTTTGACGTTTCCAAGTGGGGCACATTTCGTCCAATCAGAAATGCTTAAGCACCGTCAGCATGTTAGGAGCCACTGGGAGTCCTGGCGAGACATCGTCCTGGCAGCAACGAAATTGCACTCACAGGTTGAGGCAAGGAACAGAACGAGGGCCGGCAGATGCTTGGTCGTCGGTATTTTTAGTGCAGTGCGCCAATGGTTGACAATCCACCAGCAGCTACCCGTACATGCAGCCCTAGAGATACACAGGCTTCAAAGGCTGCACTTCATGACGGTCGCAAAGCTGAGTTGAGCTGAGGAACGCGTGTTCAGGCTCATGTTGAGAGAACACTCGCTAATTTGCGCCTCCCTTTTCGAGGTGGTGGTTGCCGCTTTGAAACAGCACGCTAGAGTGACCCGGGGCGTGCACAGGCATGCTGAGCAAGAAAGATGTTCAAATCCTCCATTCAATCTCTGACCGTTGGGGTTTCCTGGACCACCCCTCTACAATCCCTGTCTTATCTGATCATCGTCTCGACACGCGTCCCAACCTGGGTCCTGATCACAATGGCAAGGTATGAATCGCTGCCATTTTGGAAAATGAATGTGCCACAGGACAAATGGCCAGCCAGCTGTCCAGATTTCTTGAGGAACATTAGCGAAAAGGACAGAGGCATCATTGGAACGCCAGACGAGGAGTACACGTTGTTGACTTGGCCGGAAGTACAGGAACTCGTCAGTACGACGGTGCTGTCTGAAGCGGGAGGCACACACACTACTAACAGATGCCGCAGGAACCGATCGTGTTGACAAGTTCCATCGCAAGCCATCAGAGCTGCGGCGGTACAGAGAGTTTACGTACTGGTTGGTCAATGAGTATGGCAGCATCATGAACTTCATGGTGAGCAAACGACTGCGGTGGGAGAGCATCCAGCCAAAGGGCAAGCCCTTTGAGTACGCTGGTACTGGCAACCTTGTAATCATACACCAGCCGTTCTCTAACCTGCTGCAGAGGACATCAAGATTCTGTACAATGACTGGCCGTATGGCCTCGATCCAGACATCGTGCATCTGGTGGTATGGACCAAGTTCGAGCTCGAGGACGATGAGGAGACTGGCCTCTGCACGGCAGAATCGCGTGAGGAAATCGACAGCTATGTCCAGACGACGTTTGCACCCAGGGTTAGGGAACTTGTCTGGTTCAAGAATTGGAAGAGCCTGAAAAGCGTTCACGCACTCGAGCACTTCCACGTCATGCTGTACAAACCGGACCGCGACTTCCTCAAGGAGATCACGAATGGCGACGTCCCCATGACAGAAAAGTTTTAAACGAGCATCTGCAATGGCGTTGATCTTGGTATCACTACGGGGCATTCTATAGACGTAAGACAGCCGTTATCGGGATAGACTTTCTGGTAGAGATCTCGGGGTATTAGACAAGAGAACGGAACACCCCTGTCGCTCACTCCCCAAAGCGAAAAAAAATTGACCGGCGTCGTGCTACGCCACAACATGTGGCGTTTAGAGATCACCGCGGCATTTCGACATTTCAAAGACTGGCAAACGAGCATTACACAACAACGTTTCCAAGCTCGAGTTCCATGATGCAGTGAAATGGTTAATGGCACTAGATACACACACGTTCCTTCTTTGTTGTACCTCTTATTTCCACTGCATCGCATCCCGCGCGCGGCGCCCTGACCACTCGGCGGTGAGAGCGCAAAAAGTCGCGGAACAGGGGCTCCACTCGTAGACAGCGCCGCAAAGAGGGTCGAGTGTGCGTCTACTCTTTCACTGCGAGCCTGCTTCTTCACAGTTGCTCGCGTGCTGTTGTTACGCCAATTGCCCGTTTTCGGCGTACCGTTGTGCCTGAGTACCTCGCAGGCAACGTTTTTGGCCGGATAGTGCATTGAACGCTCTGTGCACGAGAGTAGGTCAGTGTAGATTGGCAGCGGTGCATTATAAACAACCGAGTACTGACATGTCTTAGACTCGAACTCCTCGCATACCTCGTTTACTCGTTTGCTCTTTCTCGCACGCGTTCAGTCGCAGGTCACCCTGGCACACAGCCACTCTACTGCGTCATCTCCCATGCGAAAGGCCTCCTGAAGTGCCCCGCGACGCCCCTCGCTGAATCAACTTCAGCTGATACCATGTTTGGCTTCCTCACCAGTCGCTGGCAGTCTGCTGCTCCCCAGGCAAAGACAACTCCGAACTGGTTCGCTCACTCTGTCTCGCCTATCCTGCTCTCTGTCGCGAAGAAAGCATGCACTCACCCGATTCATACCATCGTAACAATCGCCTTCCTCGGCAGCTACTCATACTTGGGTGTCCTGGATAAGGGCCTGCTAGACACTGAGAATGTGCATAGCGGTGGCGTTGACCTGCAGACGTTGTTGGCCAGCAGCAAGCAGTTGAAGGTAGGAGGGGATACGAACTGGCAATGGCAGGTCGAGGAGACAAGCACTGGCGCACAAGCGCGGGAGCTTGCTCTCATCACCCTCGTGTTTCCAGAGTCCAGCAACATCAACTCGGCGCCTTCAGAGAACTCGATTCCCAGCAACATCTCGGCCGAGCGTGTTCCAAGCTCTTCCAGCTCCTTCTCAACTTTGTCGCAGGACACCTCGCTTGCTTTCTCGGTTCCCTACGATGAAGCCTCCGATTTTCTTATGGCTATGCGGGAGATCTCTGCGCCCGCCGACGTCGCCGATGCTCAGGGCTCTGACAAGGAAGGCACACAGGAGGAGAAGAAGAAGTGGATGATGCGTGCCTCCAAGAACGGTAATGCTCCAGGAGGCGCACGCAACTGGATCAAAGATTCGTGGACATCGTTTGTCGATCTACTCAAGGTATGTCGGTTCACAAAGCACCCCCCCCCCCCCCCCACACACACGTGACTACAGCTAAGCCTTCGTGGGCAGAACGCTGATACAGGCGATATCATCATTATGGCACTTGGCTACCTCGCTATGCACTTGACATTTGTCTCATTGTTCCTTGCCATGAGGCGACTAGGATCCAACTTCTGGCTGGCTGCTGCTGTGCTTCTACAATCGGCGTTTGCGTTCTTGTTCGCCCTCAGCGTCACAGTCTACCTCGGTGTACCAATCAACATGATCCTGCTGTCTGAGGGCTTGCCTTTTCTGGTTGTCATTATAGGGTTCGAAAAACCCATCGTCTTGACAAAGGCTGTGCTTTCGGCTGCATTGGATGCCCGCCGAGCTGCAGAGGACAACCGTGGAGAGCCCCTCACCATTCAATCTGCCGTTCAGACCGCCATCAAAAGGACCGGTTTTGAGATTGTCCGAGATTACTTTTTCGAGATTCTGATATTGGTAGCGGGAGCCATGTCCGGAATCCAGGGTGGGCTGCGACAGTTCTGCTTCTTAGGCGCATGGATCTTGTTTTTTGATTCCGTCATGCTCTTGACCTTCTACACTGCAATTCTCACCATCAAGCTCGAGATTAATCGCATCAAGCGCCATGTAGCGCTGAGACGCGCATTGGAAGACGATGGCATTGATGGCAAGGTGGCTGAGAACGTCGCCCGTAGCAGCGAGTGGCCCAGCAACTCCGGAGACGTTCAGCTTCGCTCCAACACCACTACCATTCTTGGCAAGAGAATTACTGTCCCCAAGTTCAAGGTTATCATGGTTGCGGGATTTTTCCTTGTCAACGTTCTGAACCTCGCTACCTACCGATTCGGCTTGACCCAGACCAAGGGCTCTCATGTGTCAGGTGTGGGTGCATTGCCTCCTCTCGACCCCTTTAAAGTCGCTGGAAGTGGGCTGGACCACATCCTTGAGCAGGCCAAGAGCTCCGGGGTTACAACCCTTGTTACAGTGCTGATGCCCATCAAATACCAACTCGAGTACCCATCTATACACTACGCTGAGCCCGATATCATCGACTCCGACTCGGCTTTCGGTGCGAATATCAGCAACCACATTGTTGACGGTGTTCTCAAGAGCCTGGAAGATCCTTTCCTTAGCAAGTGGATTGTACTTGCTCTTGTCATGAGCGTAGTCCTGAACGGTTACCTCTTCAACGCCGCACGTCTGACTATCAAGGACCCGCACAAGGCTCTTGAGCCACCTTCGCCATCGGAGATTCAGGACGGTGCTCCATCTTCCACACAGTCTCGCATTCCTTCCATGTCTGTACCTACTCCCCCGCGGACTCCAGGCCCTGAGGATCAGGCTGGCCGTGGGGGCATCAAGCCACTTACGGAGATTGCTCCTCGTGCTGCTCCTCCTTCACGAAATCTTCAGGTTGATATCCCTGCTGGTCCTTCTGAACACCAGCAAAGGCAACCGAACCGACCAATGGAGGTCCTGGAGCAGATGCTTAAGGAGAAGAATGCGCCTAAGATGACTGATGAAGAACTGATCGAGCTCTCTCTCGTAGGAAAAATCCCTGGTTATGCCCTGGAGAAGACTCTTGGTGACAAAACACGCGCTGTTAAAATCCGCCGCGGCCTGGTATCGCGCACACACGCAACTCGCGAGACTTCCACCCTTTTGGAACGCTCGCTTCTCCCATACGAAAACTACAACTACGACCTTGTTCACGGTGCATGTTGCGAGAACGTTGTTGGTTACTTGCCTCTGCCTCTTGGTGTCGCTGGTCCCATCCTTGTCGATGGTCAGAATTACTTCCTTCCTATGGCTACCACTGAGGGTGTCTTGGTCGCCTCTACATCGCGCGGTGCTAAGGCCATCAATGCTGGAGGCGGTGCCGTCACCGTTATCACCAACGACGGTATGACCCGTGGACCTTGTATTGGATTCGATAGCTTGGCTCGTGCCGGCGCTGCGAAGAATTGGCTCGACTCTGAAGAAGGTCAAAAGATTATGGCTGATGCGTTTAACTCGACTTCTCGCTTTGCCCGACTCCGAACACTTAAGAGTGCCATCGCCGGTACAAATGTCTACGTCCGTTTCAGGGCCACGACTGGTGATGCTATGGGTATGAACATGATCTCTAAGGGCGTAGAGCATGCCCTAACTGTTATGGCCACCGACTGTGGCTTCGACGATATGCGCGTCGTAACCGTTTCTGGCAACTACTGCACCGACAAGAAGGCTGCAGCCATCAACTGGATTGACGGTCGCGGCAAGGGCGTCGTCGCCGAAGCCACTATTCCTGGCGCTGTCGTCAAATCCGTTTTGAAGTGTGAAGTCGACGACCTGGTGCAGATGAACATCTCCAAGAACCTAATCGGTTCGGCCATGGCTGGATCGATCGGCGGTTTCAATGCCCACGCTGCCAACATCGTCGCTGCTATTTTCCTTGCCACAGGCCAAGATCCAGCACAAGTCGTTGAGTCTGCGAACTGCATCACAATCATGAACAAGTATGTCATCCACTCATCCCTTTCATCCAGCCCCTGCTAACCCTCTTTAGCGTGAATGGTAACCTCCAGATCTCCGTTTCCATGCCCTCCATCGAAGTCGGCACTATCGGTGGCGGCACTATTCTTGAACCTCAATCCGCCATGCTGGATCTTCTAGGCGTGCGCGGCGCTCATCAAGAAACGCCTGGTGACAATGCGCGCCAGCTCGCTCGCATCATTGCTGCGGGTGTCTTGGCGGGCGAGCTCAGTCTGAACAGTGCGCTGTGTGCAGGTCACCTGGTCAAGGCGCACATGGCGCATAACAGGAGTAATGTGCCATCCAGAGCGCCTACACCTGCACCGCAAACTCCTGCCGGAAATGGTTCGCAAACGCCCATCACGAATGGAGGACCAATTCCTAGGCGTTAGGCGAGGGGAATAGGGTCATGGACGAGAGACAGGTATGGGTACGGCGTACGGAGTGTTGCATAGACCACGCTGTAATAGTGCTCGGCTGTGTGGTAAGCGTATACATGTGCTTTGAGCAAGTTGTCTAAGAAATAGTGGTTGAGGCTGCTTTTGTGCACGATAGTACTATTGGCAGAGGGAGTAATTTTTCGTTTGCTCGATTTCCATTTCGACTGCAAAGATTTGAGACTCCATCCTGCATAAACGGTTCAGCATGCAGTATGATTCCTCGGCTGCAGATATAATCTTATGTTTACCATCATACGTCAAACTTGCCAAAGATTTAGGGGAATTGTTGTTGCCGCGCGCGTTTTCTGCAATTTGACACAAGCCATTCGCTGAAAAGTTCCATTTCCCATTCTCGATATGCGTCGTGGATGCTTGTGCTCCATGCGTTTGATAACGTTTAAAACTGCACAAAATTGTACGATTTGCTGTAAAGAAAAAGCATTCAAACATGTATCAGCATCGATGAGCAACACGGCTGAAAAGTATGCTCTCATCACTAGAGAAGCAGTAGTTTCTCTCGTCTTACATAGCTCTAGACGCACAAAGGACGTCAGATGTGATCAAATAAAAATGCATGTTGCTTGGAAATTTGAAGAGCTAGTCAGACGGAGCATTTGCGAAGGAGCAGTAGCTAGACAGCTCTTGATTTGAGGGTTACGAAGATACTTATTCATATATGTTGTATTTCGGTCGGAGTCTTTCTGAGACTTTCCAGACAAGGAGGCCCATGATTGTCGCTAATAAGGCTTGAAAGAAGTCTAACACCATAGCTACAGTAGTATCCAATATTTCCAACAAGCGTCAGTTGAGTTGAGGATGACGAATCTGATACCCCTGTCATCATTGGTCGTGCGTCTGCGGTGGATCCGGATGTTCCTTAGATCGTTTCTTCCTACTTCTGAATTGTAGCCACAATAGATGCGTAAAAACCCAAAAGCACCTTTTACGTCACATGACACTTCTTGGATTGTAGGTGCACACTTCGGAGCTCGGAATAATAATGCGGATAAGGAGGAAACGGCACAAGATGTACGCAATTGGCGTTCTCGTATGCACATGATCCTAGCGGGCTAGCCGTCAGTGTGCCTTGCGGGGTGGATACTGTCCGACCGCGGTCATAAACAACGAAGTTCCACCGCCATGTTTGCGACTCATACCTCAAAGCTTACTGCCTTTCTCTCTCACTGTTTGTTTCTGCGACTGCTGCGTAGCATGCCTCCAGAAATCACAGCGCCACCATGAATGAACCTAAGCTTCCAGTCAAACAACTGGTCATTCTTTGTAATTCGCACTTTCCATCCAACTGTCCGCATCGAAGATTGTTAACGATGAGCAGCAATATGTCGATTTGCAGAGCCTATCGCCCTGACCTCAGTCTGGCCTTACGTCCCGGAACTTATGGAGCGATTCGGCGTTCCTGAAAATGAAATTGCTCGCTGGGCTGGCCTAACCTCTGCCATCTTCTCCATATGTCAGGCTTTTACAGGGTTGATCTGGGGCGCTGCATCAGATCACTATGGACGAAAACCGATCATATTAGTCGGTCTTTTCAACACAATGTGTACCATGTTGCTTTGGGGCTTCTCTACCAACTTGCCCATGGCAATGACTGCACGTGCACTGCAAGGACTGGGTAATGGCAACGTTGGGATTCTGAGAACGACAGTTGCCGAATTATGTCCGTGGAAGGAGTTACAGCCTCGAGCGTTTTCTGTCATGCCATTGGTCTATACAGTCGGTGCTATCTTCGGCCCTACCCTGGGTGGCGCGCTTTCGAATCCGCTGCAGATTGATCCACGTAAGCCGAGAGGTGATGCGTTTCTAGAGAGATTCCCGTACTGCTTGCCGAACATAGTAGCTGCAGTATTCTTCTCAATTGGAATAGTTGTGGGCTGGCTCTTCCTACAGGAAACATTAGAAAGCAAGAAGCACCATCAAGACCTGGGTCTCAGGACGGGCAAACGACTTACAACGGCTGTATTCAAGCTGCTTGGTATCTACAGAAAAGGCGAATCTCTCGAGCCAGAACGCGAGCCACTTCTCGGACAACACAAGACTGTCGATACGCCGTCAACAGCAGTCAAGGCTGTGGCCAACCCAGTTGAAACAGAAAAACCTAAGATTCGTGACGTGCTGACGTATCAGACGACGCTGAACCTGATTGTGTACACACTTCTGGCACTTTACTCGATCGCATATGACCAGGTAAGCAGGGTGACTAACTTGACCCTTGATATACTGACAGTACGTAGTTGATTCCAGTCTTCTTGCACCATCCACCGCAGGATCCAAACGATCCGAACATCAACCTGCCCTTCAAGTTCGCTGGCGGCTTTGGTATTGATTCACGACGCATCGGCGCTATGTTCACGTTTTTCGCGATTTCCTCCACTATGTTTCAGTTTCTCCTGTTTCCACCACTTGCTCGCAATCTCGGCGTACTTCGTTGTCTCCGTGTCGCCTTCCTGATCTACCCCTTCGTCTTCTTCGTCACACCGTTTGTCAGCCTTATCCCAAATCACACAGCGAAGCAAGCCGCCATGATCACTCTTCTAGTCATACGCGGTCTGGCAGGGACATTCGCTTTCCCCACCTCTACTATTATGCTCACCAATAGCGCAGCCAGTCTGAGAGTTCTAGGAACTATTAACGGGGTAGCGACGAGTGTGTCGGCTATAGGACGCGCGTCTGGACCAGCTATTGGCGGTGGCTTATTTACTTGGGGTGTCAAACGTGGTTATGTTATTGTGCCTTTCTGGACTTTAACTGTTATCTCACTGATTGCTTCAGTACCAACCTGGTGGCTTGTAGAAGGCAAGGGCTTTGGCGGGGAAGACTCCGAGACCGAAGAGGAGGACACCGAATCGATTGTTGAAGATGAGGAGAACATAACGGCATCGCGGCCGATTCCCGTAGACGAGATCGCTGTACGATCAGAGTCAGAATTTGGTGAACCCGGGGCTATTCTCAGCTACACGAGTACACGACGATCCAGTGCAGCTATATCCTCTGAGGCAGAGGGCGATGATGTTGATGATCTGGAACGGAGGCGGTCTTCTACCCAGCCTCTAGGTGCCAGGAGTTCTTCTCGAGGAAGTCGAGTGAGGAGAAGGTCGTCCGTCCCAATTGGTATGGGCAAAGGCCTAAGAAGATACAGTTCAAACTTGGGCAGTACAGGTGTTGATGCTAGTGGTACGAGCTGGGGAGGAAGGTAAGCTTTTACAGAATCGGAGAATCAATTTTGTACTATACGCTTTTGGATGCCGTATTTGTACCGCCAATGCTTTACAAGAGCGCCGCTCGAAACAAGCGGGATCCTGTGACAAAGCAGACTCCACGTAAATACTGCCTATAATTTTCCATTAGACAAGCACCTGAATAATGCGTACTTATAGTCCAAAATTGGATCTAGTGCAGATTAGACCCTAACATTTACAGTCTCGCGCCATTCTGACTAGCTGGAAAGGCACTTGTATTCATGGTGCATGTTCAGAACATATAACGAAGGCTCAAATTTGTTGTTCCCGCAACCTCCCAGTGGTCGAACATCGCTCTTTTGTCTTTTGACATTGGAGGGCTCCAAGGCGTTCAAAACCGGCTCGTTGTCGCCCTTGCGAATAGGCCGAGATGATCTGTAAAACTTTTTGCCAGTACTTGTTGCGCGACTTCCGACCAATCGAAGATTCCCACTGTCCCAATCAATCTGGCGTCCCTTACGGATAACTATCAAGTATGGTGTAGTATTGACAGAAACTCAAAACCATCTCCAGGAACTGGACGAACCTCGATGGACGCAGCAGCGTATACCACGCTCAAGGTATTAATCTACAGTGCAGCGGCAACAGCAGCAGCAGCAGCAGAAGAAGAAGAAGAAGAAGAAGAAGAAGAAGAAGAAGAAAAAGAAGAAGAGGCTAATTTTAGAGTGCTCTCAATTCCTAAATATTGAGTGGTAATTGGTCTTTTCCTTTCCTGCCTCAGCAACTTCATCTCATTTCTCCCACGCTTCCAGTATATCAACCAAGTACCCTCTCTTATCCCACATACTGATGCTCGCATGCGTATCATCCAGCATCCTCAATTTCACCCTTCCATCGCCTTTTTCTCCGTCTTGCTGCTCATTTTCTGTTCTCAATCTTCGCGCGATTGTTCGACCATGATTCGGCGGCACATTGACATCCTTCTCCCCGTACCACAGCACGACTGGCAAGTCTTTACGTATATCTTCGATCTGGAAACCCCAATCCACACACATGACGTATCCATCTTTGCACATACCATCAAACCCTTGGGCAAAACTCTGTTTGCTGGTTGCGATATACGCCCTCATCTCATCCTCATCCGCAAAGAAAGAGCGATCCTTTTCGTTCAAATTCCTCAGCCTGTCCTCGCAAAGAAACTTTTGTAACCGCCCCTCGTCGCTCAAATCTAGCGACTCAGCAGCGTCACGCTGGAAAAACCACTTCAAGAGAATTTGGGGTGACCACCGCCATCCCACAGTGAAGCCGAGATACGTGGGCCATGCGGCGCCAGACATGCCAATGTCCGAGGGCCCAATGCCGCAGACCAGGCTCACGACTTTCAGCTTATCCTTGGGTAGACCATAGGCAAGGGACAGCGCGTAGGGACCGCCACCGGAGACACCCTATCCCGTAAGTTATAACCGGGAGCGTAAACGAAATATAGAAAGATCAAGACATTACAGAAAGGGAATAAGCGTACTAGAACTGCGTATTCGTTGAGTTGAAGATGTTCTGCCAAGGCATTGATATCTTCCGCCCAGCTCTTCACTGTCCTTCCTTTGTACCTCGAGAACGGTGCACTCCACCCATACCCTGGTCGATCGATAGAAATTATCCTAAGTCCCAACTCCTTCCCCAAATCATGGTACCGCGTCGCCTCGATCCGACTCCCTGGGATTCCGTGCTGATAGAGGATCGGCTTGCCTTTCGGGTCGCCGTAGTCAGCGTACCCTAGTTCACGACCATCTGGTAGCGTATAGGTGTGTGAGTGCGAATTGTCCAAGATGTACTTGCAATTCTCTGCACCATGAAGTTTGATAGTAGAAGTTGGGGACGATTTGGGTCGGGAGAAGACGTAAGCTGTTGTGCTGATTCCTACTGCTCCGAGGGCGTAGAGCAGGCCTTTGGTTGAGCCCATGTTGTGTTTCAGATTATGTTTTGACAGAGCTCTGGATCAAATTGCTTGAATGGCAAGATAGTCAATGCATTGAATTTATGGTGTATTGTATTCTCAATTGTATCATTTGGCTTTGCGAATAAATTTCGGAAACGGGTATGATTGTGCCGTCTCGGATGCAAGTGACATACTCACGTTGATGGCCAAGGCTGCAGCTTACGGGCGCCTTGAAAAAAAAGAACCATTATCGGGGATTGTCGGTAAGCGGCTGAACAACGTCGGCGGACCGATCACCGTAATCTAAGGCATAATTATATTCGATGTTGAGTTCCTACTGCGAAGCATCAGGTGATGCAACCCTTCCAACTCGCATTAGTGTAGAATTGTGTGACGAGTTCAGTGTTCGCAGAAATCAAAGAATATCTTCAGAAGAGACAATGGAAGGCAGGTCGCGAAGAGGTGGCATGATCTCATCATATCATAGCTACCCAAGCCCTCAATATCCTCAAAACACCATTACCAGCCAACAAGCCAGATCATGCAAACGTAAAACAATGGTATCCTGCCAACGCTCCATCCCACCTCCTTATCCCTTCGCTCCATAATGACTGTAGTCTACTCATCTCGGTAGAACTTCTTGAAAATCAAATGCAAAAACAAATTAACATTAACCCTAACAGCTCCCTGCCCACTGCCGTCCCTGCCATCACCGAACAGGTTCATAAATTGATGATTGTCAAACTGTGCCTGAAGCAGGCCATCAAGAGGCACCTCAGCAAATGCACCGGGGATCATCATTGAGCCCTGGCTGCCCTGGATCTCGAAGATTCCGGTCTGGTTGGAGGAGACGGTGATTTCGAGGCGGTCCCATTGACGCTCAGGGTAGCCGTTCCACGAAACAAGAATGCCCTTCTCTGCGAGGTTTCGTGCTGAGTATTTGAACGAGCCAAAGCGGTATGCGCGTCCGGCAGACTTGAGTTCGCGCATGTGGTTGTATTGACGGGTGAAGGGGAGCAGAAATTTCTTCTTGCCTTTTTTGGATTGCAGTGTTACCATGGCTTGTTCGATATAGTCGTTGTAGGACTTCAGTTGCTGCTCGAGGAAGTGTGCTTTCTCATCCAGCGCTGCGAGCGTGTTGCGGACGCCCTCCATTTCGCGTGCGCGCTCCATGCGTCGCCTGTGCTTGGTGCGGATGTCGATCGCGATAGCATTGAGCAAGTCCTGGTAGTTGTTGTGAGGCGAGATACGACCCGCGCGTTGAAGTTGAACCATGTTCTCCAGGCAGTACTGCTTCAAGGTTGGGTAGTCGAGCTCCAAAACAGAATTTGAGCCCATGTCAGTTGTGTATGTGGAAGCAGCCGATGACCGGATAGCATTGTGTTTGCGGTTGCGATCCTTACGTTGAGCAGCGAGCTCTTCACGGACGAGTGCGTCCCATCGGTCCTCGTCTTGTGGTGTAACGGGCTTACAAAGGATTTCTGTCAAATTCGCACCAGTCTGAACGCGAATGATGTATAATGTGTAACGCTTGGTTTCCATGAAAAGGGACTTGAGGTGCGCATCGGGATCTGTAAATGTCAGTGATGCTCACGTTCTGGTCTTCTTATTTATTACCTTCTTGTTCGTGGAATTTGGGATTCAGTGTCAACGTGATTTCAGTGGAGCTGACATGCAGCAACTCATTCTCATTATTCTTTGCACTTCCAAGTTCACGAACGACCTCGCGGAGAGGATCGTCCTGAGAGGGGCAGAGAGTCGGGAGGTCGTCGATGACAAGATTGTGGATGGCGAAAACATCTGCGAGCTTGATGTACAACGTTGGCTTGGTGCGAGCAAAGAGATCATTGAACTCATCGATCTCGAATTGCGCCTCCGCGTCCCGGACGTCGATGAGATTCGACCAGATGTCCTGCAGGCGATCGATGGCTTCGGTGATGTAGCTGTTGAGTGGCTGCAGATAGAGGTCCTCACCACCGAAGAGCTTCCCTGCTGCTATTTGGCTAAGCACCTTACCGACAGCATTGAGGTTACGACCCATGATTGGGGACAAGCCACGGTCGACAACACCCCAATGTTGAGGCTGAGAAAGAGCAGGCTGGATGTAGGATTTCCATACCCAGTGGCCTGCGACTTGCAATAGCTGCTCCTGTGGTTCATAGGGGAACTTCTGACGCAACTCCTCAAACATCTGCTGAGTGAGGTAGCGAACACCATACGGCATCCGATGAAGTACTTCCTCGAGCATCGAGAAATACTGATCTGCAACGTCTCGGAGATCCTGGAGGTTGTGAATGAATGTAGCTCGTGTTTCTTGATCTTTAAGCGCCATATCTCGTGATACATTCGGGTCGCGTCGACTTCGCTGCCCAGTTCGAAGTTCCTCATTATTAATTGCAGACTTGTAGATCTGCATAGGATCGCTTTCCAAGTCTAGTTCCTCGTTGTCGATAATATTTTCACGGATAACTGTACCAAGGAGCTCTTTCAAGAACTTGCGATCTCGTGGTGAACGAACAAAGTTGCCGAATAGCTTGGTCCAAAAGAAGTTGCCACGCACAAACTCTTGTAATGTCGCGCAACCGTCGATCTCCTCCTTCAAAGACCTGGCCAAAAGCTTCAGTAGCCAGTACTCTTCTCTCCGCTTCTGTGCCAGACCGAACAAGCTCATCGTCAATTGCTCGATGCGCTTGGTCTCCTTCTCTTCTAGGCGCTGTTCACGTATACGCCTAAAAAGACGTGCCAAATATTGAGGCTGTGTCTGCAGAATGAAGAACAACTCCTGGTATTGCTCAAGCTTTCTGCGCGAGGTTTTGTTGAGCGCCTTCAGGTCAAAGGGATCCTTAGACGAAATATCCTTGCTGCTAAGAAGTGTGCCGACATGGCCTCCAAAGTGCTTTTGGTGTTTGACAACCTCGTCCAGTGTGATCTTGTTTTTAACCAGCAAAGCAATTTTGATGTCTAACTGATCGACATATTGCTCAGCAAGTTCGTTCTGTCGTACATGCTGAACCACAGTCTTTCGCAGGCGCTCGAACTCTGTACCACAGTTAGCACATATGCATGTTGCAAACTCAAAGCACACTTACCAATCTCTTCATCGAAGTCGATATCGCTGTCGTTGAGCAGATGCACAAAGTTCTTCACCGTTGATACAGGTGGGTTTTTCCCACTCGTCAAGCTCTTGTACGCTTCACCCTGTTGTCGTCCGCGAACAAAGCTCTGGATCTTGATGACTTTCTCCATGTTCTCTCTGTAAAACTGCTGTTTTTCTGCGTACTTTTGGCGAATGACCATACCGCGTGCCAGTGCCTGAAGCTCAACGACGGCCTCGTCGTGTTCTTCAAGTTGACCGAGCTGCATGCCAATCTCTATACGAAGCAACATTCCGCGCGCATCTCCTTGAAGCTGTGTGATTTCTGGTTCTTGGACGTTGAGTTGGCAGAGAGTATCATAGGTTCGCTGCCGCTGAACGAAACCTCGGCAAGCTGATTGAAGGTCGACGAAAGCCGGTGTCTGTGCCTGGAGTGCCTTGAGGTCAGAGAAGTGCTTTTGCCGTGAAAGGAAACCACGAATGTAAGCCTGCAAAGAAAGGATAGTAGCTTCCTGTTCGTTCAAGTGTGCAAGATCATCTGTAATTTCTGCTCTGACTCGGCCACCTCTTGCAATTGCCTGTAGATCAGTGATTTGTGGCTCTTCGGCGTAGAGTGCACTCATCAGTAACCCAAACCCAACTCGGGAGGCATCACCCCGGATCTTGGATTGGATGTCGATGATCTGTGGTTCCTCAGCGTAGAGCGCACTCATCATCTGCCCAAAAGCAACCCTGAAATTGTTGCCACGAATCTTCGACTGAAGATCTGTGATTTGCGGTTCTTCCGCATACAAAGCACTCATCAATTGTCCGAAAGAAATTCTAGCGACATCGCCACGAATTTTGGACTGAACAGCGGACCAATCGACCGAGGTGCTTACCAATTGAGCTTGTGTCTCAGCATTTTGTTTTCTAGCAAGAATGCCTCGTGCAGCAGCCTGCAAGAGAGTGATCATGGACTCGTGTTGGCGTAAGTTCTCCTGGTCTGCTCGTAGTTCTTGTCGCAACAATGCCGCGCGAGACACAGCCTGAAAATCTGCAATATGCATCTCATTTGTTTGTAATTCGGCCCACTCGCGGTCAACCCGGTGTCGGAGAAGGGCACCGCGAATCATCGCCTGGATATGTACAGTTGCCGGCTCGGTGTCCCTTGTCTCTGCATAACGATCGCCAACTCGGAGTCGTTCTAAAGCTCCTCGTATAGCTGCTTGGAATTGTCGAATACCATGCTCGTGTTGTTGTACTCTCGATTTGATATATTGAACCTGTGCTCTGGCTTTACGGCCCCGGAACAAATTCTGTATTTTAAGCACTTGTGCTTTGTTATCCCGCCAGTAGTCCTCCTCACTTCGTTTCCTGGACCTGGCGAGGTAACCTCTCGCAGCGCTTTGAAGGTTGATCGCGAAGCGTCGCATATCCAAACGGTAGTATGCAATTTGTCTCGCCCAGTCACCACGAATGCGGGACTGTAAATCCGCGATGAGGTGCTCGTGGTCCCATAGCTCTTGCATCATGTTGCCCAGCTGCATACGTAACAACGCACCCCTAATCTGTGCCTGCAAGTCCAGTATCAAGGGCTCGTTTTCGCTGAGCTCGCGATCGACTCGATCATCTTCTGACTCGACAGGTTCCGGCTCGGGCTCTGGCTCTGGCTCAACATTGAAATTTGCGGACATACCCGAGAAGTTAGGCATGCTAACACCAGATTTGTCTAGGCCTTTTTGTGTGGCTTCTAGCTCGTGGTCCTCAAATTGCAATTTACCGACCAAGTTACCAATGCGGAAGTCGACAATCCCCTTCCGGAACAGCAGCCAGGATAGAGCATGGATACAGTATATGACCTTTGGAACGTTTTTTTTCTCATAAAGATCGATGAGCTCAAACTGGAACAGCTCCGGCAGCTCGACCTCAGCCAGGAAGTTGAAGAAATGGGCATAGTTGTTAGAATGCCGATATTGCAACTTCGGGTCGCGGAATATCCGCAAAGGCTGTCCTTTGATCGCTTGCACAATCTCTGCCAGGGTAACACCGTTACGAAGAGCTTCCTCCAACTCCACGGCAGGGGGGAGCTCCGAATCGATGATATCCTCCATCCACTCCTTTGCTTCTCCAATATGACAAAGGTACTCATATGCTTGCAAGAACTGACGTTGCTGATCCATCCAATTGCTCCGGGCCCAGGAAGATTGCGTCTTCTTCCCTTGTTGCTTGTCAGTCCGTTGCAACCTTCGTCTCCCATGAAGCCCGACCACTTCTTGCTCTGGTGATTTGATACTGAATTCATCCTCGCTGGCTGAGTCTGCAAACTTGGAAAGTGTCCGCAGATGGCCTGTGGCAGACTTCTGGAGGCTCTGCAATACAGGCTTTTCAAGGTGTGTCGAAAGAGGTCGTGATGAATGGTCGCGTGCGGGTGCGCGTATCGAGTCTGCGCGAGAAATGGCTATCGACAGTGGGCGTGGCTTCGAAGGTGGCGATGTGGGTGAGCTTGACCCATCGAAAGGCTGATATCGTATGTTCTCGACGCTTTGGGACCGGTTATGTGAGGGCGATCGTGCAGGGCTGCCCGATGATGTAGAGGGACGTTTCTCAGGAGATTGAGGTGGTGAGCTCTGAGGAGCCTGTGAGAGTGGACGCAGTGCCTTGCGCATACTGGCATATGTACTGCCTGCATTTGTGTCTTCTGAGCCACCATAAGAATTCTCTGTGCGTGATTGCGACAGTGCCGTAGCCTCGCTCATGCCGCGACGGTGTCCCAGTGCAGGACCGAACCCATTTGAGGCATTACTTGACTGTGTACTCGACCGGCTGGGTGCATTGTTCGAGTGTACGGAGGAGCCATTAGAGGCTATGGATGTCTGGCGAAGTGGGGAGGGCGATGCTGTCGAGTGTACCAGTCTCGTTCGCGGGGTATAAGAGTTGTAGCTCATTGCGCAGGCTACAATCGATGAGTGTCCAGCGTGAAACGGCACAACATGTGTTATACAAATTGAGGGAGATTATGTTGAGTCTTGCTCTGGTCGCAGTGTAAGAGGCCGTTGTAAAGACCGCGATATTACTACAGTTTATGTCGAACTGGAGGCGCCTGCCGTCCAAACAAAGGCCAAACAGACTCGAACAGCGAATCGCAAAAGTCCAGCGTCCAGGCGCTCGCACTCCCGCGGCCAAAGAAGGTAATGTAGGATGTGGGGATTAGGATGGCAGATGTCACGGCGGAGGTGAAGCTGGAATTGGAGGTGCTGCGTCCGAGCGCCGCATTGTTTACCATGTTATGTTGTGGGTGCGTTGCCGTGGCCGATGCACGGCGCCACGAAAATCACTTCCTTCCCGGCGCACCAACATAAACCCTGGAAGTTGGAAACACCCGACAGACTCAGTTGTACTGTGACAATAATCATTTGATGCTGTCTTGCTCTTGTTATACTCTTATTCTGCACCCTACTACCGGCATTGTGTCGTACTTTCCAATTTAGCCAACGCGGGCGGCTCGACCATCTGATCTGGTCTTTTCGTGCTCGCAAGCGTCATACAATACGCCGTATACATCAATTACGCCTGTTAGGATCAAATGTAAAATGAATTAGCAGATGAAATCGATGAATATCTCCTATTTCCTGACGCGTCAAGAAAACGCGAGAGGGCGGTACGTCACATGACGATCAACCATGAGGGGAAGGTGTGTCCTAATACAGCTAGCGTCCTCACGCCTTCCACAAAAACTTTCTGTTCGCCGCAATCCTCTTGCTCTTGGGAAAAGTTCACTTTTTCCCGGCCAAAGTCGTAAATCCACGTACTGAGGTCTATTTCTTCACGTCACCTCTTCACACACTTCTCTGTTCCTCGAGAAGTCTTTTCATTATCCAAATGACTATTCAGAACGGCGACGCCATGACCGACACCACCGCCAACGCCTTGGACTACACCAAGGCGCTCGAAGTGCTCAAGAACGAGTACCAGGAGCGTGATGGTATTGACGTTCGGACACTCATTGATTCTAAGAAGAATGGTGGCCTGACTTACAATGACTTCCTCATGCTTCCTGGCTACATTGGTGCGTAGGCTCAGCAACCAGCTGAATCCAGTACCCCGCAGAACTTTGTTCAAGTGCGAAAAAAAAAGGATTCATAGGTTGCATGCGACATAAATCGCAGTCTAACAAGTAATCTAGGCTTCCCTGCCGCTGAAGTAACTCTCGACACACCTATCACAAAGCGCATCACCCTTAAGACTCCCTTTGTCTCCTCTCCTATGGACACAGTGACTGAGCACAACATGGCTATTCACATTGCTCTCCTGGGAGGTCTTGGTGTGATCCACCACAACTGCTCTCAGGATGACCAAGCCGAGATGGTTCGCAAGGTCAAGCGTTTCGAGAACGGCTTCATCCTTGACCCCATCGTCATCTCGCCCAAGACTACTGTTGCTGAGGCGAAGGCGCTGAAGGAGAAGTGGGGTTTCGGTGGTTTCCCGGTCACTGGTAAGCAGCCCTCGACTCATCTGTGTACCCCTTCCTATGATGTTTCAAATTCATTTATAACTTTCGTTCATCCGCAACGGTTCCGCCGTGCTGTGGAGTCATGATTAACTTTCTGACACTGGTTCTTTACTGCTTACTCATTTCACATTGCGAGTATGGGCGAAATCGCTAACAGAGGATTACAGAGGACGGCAAACTCCGTTCCAAGCTTATTGGTATCATCACTCCTCGTGATATCCAATTCCACGACAACGTCGATGATCCCGTCACTGCGGTCATGTCCACCGACCTTGTCACTGCTCGCCACGGCATTGACTTGAAGGAGGCCAACACCATCTTGAACAACTCGAAGAAGGGCAAGCTTCCCATTGTCGACGAGGACTTCAACCTCATTGCGCTCCTATCCCGCTCTGATCTGATGAAGAACTTGAACTACCCGCTCGCATCTAAGCTCCCTCACTCCAAGCAGCTCATCGCTGCCGCCGCTATCGGCACCCGACCAGAGGACAAGATTCGTCTCCAGAAGCTCGTTGATGCTGGTCTTGACATTGTTGTCTTGGACTCTAGCCAGGGTAACTCTATGTACCAGGTTGAGATGATCAAGTACATCAAGGAGAAGTACCCTGGTCTTGACGTGATTGGCGGAAACGTCGTCACTCGTGACCAGGCTGCTGCCCTCATTGCCGCTGGAGTTGATGGTCTCCGTATCGGTATGGGCAGCGGAAGTGCTTGCATTACTCAGGAGGTCATGGCTGTCGGGCGTCCCCAGGCTACTTCCGTTTTCAATGTTACATCGTTCGCCAAGCGCTTTGGTGTTCCTTGCATTGCGGACGGTGGTATTCAGAACGTTGGTCACATCGTCAAGGGTCTTGCTATGGGCGCTTCTACCGTCATGATGGGTGGACTCCTTGCCGGTACTACCGAGTCTCCTGGCGAGTACTTCGTCAGCCGTGATGGCCAGCTCGTTAAGGCTTACCGTGGTATGGGCAGTATTGCCGCCATGGAGGACAAGAAGGCTGGAGCCGGCTCTGCCGATGCCAAGGCCAGCAACGCTGGTACTGCTCGCTACTTCTCTGAGGGCGATCGTGTGCTTGTTGCCCAGGGTGTATCTGGCTCTGTCCAGGACCGTGGTTCTATCACCAAGTTCGTGCCATACCTCATGGCTGGTGTTCAGCATTCGTTGCAGGATATCGGTATCAAGAGTTTGGCTGAGATGCACGAGGCCGTCGACAACGGTTCCGTTAGGTTCGAGCTCCGAACTGCTAGTGCCCAGGCTGAGGGTAACGTCCATGGCCTCCACAGCTTCGACAAGAAGCTCTACTCATAGACGCGGATCTAGTATGGTCTAATGCATTGTAAGGGCGTTGGGTATGGCTTGATTTCATTTCTGGACATGTGATGACGATTGATGGGCTATGTTATGGAGGACTAGATAGGCACAAAAGCAATGATACCACGAACTTTGTTCACTATTGAAGCCATCGGTGTCCACTTTCAATCCCGTTACGCGGGATATTGCCAGTTATTTGGTCTTTGAAGATGTGCTGTCAACTAGCGCGACTTCGCTCCGCGCCTCATGAACAACCTCGGTATCTCCCCGCGTTTCTTCCTCCGCAACCACAAAAATGACACGAGCATTGCCAATCAACCATATCCCTGACCATGCTCAGGCCGAGCATATCTCTCCGCCCATCCCTGGCTAACAATCCACTCATAGCCACTCGTAAATGTTGTAGGATAACTCCACACACTCTATCAGCCACCTCTCAACGCACCAGACTACATTCAGGTTTGAGAGCTGTCTTCGGTTTAACCAGGGTACTCTTACGAGTAAATTCAACCGCACAGACGCGCAATATGTCGTCTCCAGCAGATCACCAACCTTCGAAGAAGCCCATGAAGGAACCGCCTATCCCAAGACCAAGCTCGAGGTACTTTCACGGCCAGAACCATTGAGTTCACATATTGACTGACTCAGCGTCCTCCTGATCTCTCCAACGAACCAAATTCTACTCCTTCATCGTGTCAAAAAAGCCTCTAGCTTCGCCTCTGCACATGTCTTTCCCGGTGGCGCCTTGTCCAAAACACACGATGGAGTGATCCCGGACATCAATGACCCTGGACGTCACCAAGATGGTCCTGCGTACCGGCTCGCGGCAGTCCGTGAGACGTTCGAAGAATGCGGCATTCTACTTGCCAAGAGCAAGATAAGTGGGAAATTATTCACAGAGATTAGCGATGAGGAACGGGAAAAGGGCCGCCGCGCTGTGCACGCAGGCACAGTAAAGTTTGGTGATTTGCTTGAGAAATGGGGCGCACTTCCAGACACAGATGGCTTAATTCCGTTTACGCGCTGGATCACGCCGCCAAACGTACCAAAACGCTTTTCAACCCAAATGTACCTGTATTTCCTGCCTCTGAGCTCTGCTTCACCAACCAAGAAAGCCGCACTACCAGGTACTCCACCAGGGTCTGGCGTCGAAGAAGAGGATGAGCTTGTGATTCCTAACCCGACACACGACGGTGGTATCGAACACACTGCAGCACGATTCTTGCCGCCAAACAAATGGATCGATCTAGCAAGGCAAAACAGAATCATTCTCTTCCCGCCGCAATTCTTCTTGACTCTTCTCCTTGCACCCTACCTTTCTGCCAGTGTCACATCGCCTTCCTCAACCATTCCCTCCACCTCTGAGCTCGCGCTTGAGCGTGAAAAGTTTATGGACTTTCTTCATAAGCCACGCACCTATGACGGTCAAGCCGAGGTCTCTTTCGGTGAAGCATGTATATCCCCTGTCGTCTTGGGGAAAGGAGAGTATGGCGAGAAGATGCAAGATGGTATTGGTGGCGTGGATAAGAATACAGCTGTGCTTGTGTTGGATCGACCGGGCAAGGAAGTCGAAGCACAGGGCTTGGGTAGGAAAGGGATTAGGGAGTGGGTTGTTACGACAAAATTTGAGGGTAAGGGTCCAAGTGATGTGGATGTAAGGCGGAGAGAGGAAGTACTTGGGAAGGGGAAGGGGAAGCTGTGAATAAGAGCTGCTAAGGAAGATAGTTGGCTAGTTCCGAATATTGGAAATAGCTTACTGTTATTATGATGCTCCACCAGGTACAATGTGCACATCCCCTATACTCCCCGGGCTCGGCTTGTACACCTTTTCACCTGCATTATCCCTCGCGTTTCCCTCCTCCGCTTCAGTGGGTTTACGTTCGGCCTTCATTCCGCCCTTTCTGGACCGCCCCGCAGCATCGTCCCTCTCATTCTCTTTCTCCACGTCCGACTTGCGAGTATCTCCAACCCCTGAGGTGTCCACCCATTTCCTGGTATCCCTGTCGAACTTGTAACTGCCGAACCAGGTTTCTATCAAAGCTCGTGGTCCGTACTCTTCAAGAAGGAGCTGCTCGTACGCGTACGGCACATACACACGCGTGCCCTCGAATGTGCTCTGCCGTAACGGGAAGAGACTGGATGTTGTGTATAAATGTGTATCTTTGGTGTACATTTCCTTGGATGTTCTGCTGCGCGCCTCCTCCTTTCCTATGGGGTATTCCTCGCCTTGAGCAAGAAATACCATGTGTTTCTCAACAGACTTGGCGGATGCAGAGGACGGCACAGGGTGTACGGTTGTGATGTCGATAAACAGACCGGTTGCAGTATCGATCCAGCGTGCATCGATGACGTTGTGCTTGTCTGAGGTGGAGAAGTCGGTGTAGTGAGGATTGACTTCTAGTAAGTACTTTTTGCCTTCCTCTACCACCCTATTCCATTCACCGTTTGCAAGTCCCTCAGGTTCACTCATACTTGACATGATGTCTTCCTCTGAGCTACTGCCTTGCCTTGGATGATTCCAACCATGTGTGTATTCATCATCGTCAAGAGCTAGTCCGAGCTCACGCGCACTGAATGAGTGAACAGTCATGTTCCACCATGTTCCCAGTTCCCTGACCCCCTCCTCCCCAACGCAAAAATCAAGGTCGCTATCCCATGGGAATATGCTCCCGTTCCACCACCACCCGAGTAAACTCCCATGCATAAGCCATGTCCGCACGCCTATTCGCTCCATTGCCGTCATGTAGCTCCTTAGCAGCAACCGCATATGCAAGGCGCGGGTCTGGTGAGGCAGTACCGAGTCGGCGAAACGCCCGTCATAGTGTGGGTGGTAGACGAACTCGTGGAAGTACTTGGATGGTGTACGTGGGTCGGAGGTGGAGAAATCGCGGGTGAGGTGTGTAAGGCCTGCGAGATGTGGGAGGGTGGCGGAACGGGGAGTAAGGGCAGCAGAGAGGGTGGATGGTATGAAGAGCAGAAGCTCCAGGGGCAGCTTCATGGCGCCTATCAGTTCGTTACTTTTGCTGTTTGGTGGGTTTGTGAGCACTGGTGCAATTGAAGATGTTAATGTGCTGCTCCTTATTGTCGAGAAAGAAATGCAGCTATGATGCGATAGGACGCTCAGTGAAAAAGAAAATACTGTACAAGTACATAAAAGAATGACGAAAAGCGCTGCATGTGTCGTCGCAATATGTTACTGCACGAGCTGATATGAACGATTACTAGCTTGTCTTACCCTGTCGGATGACGAGGCGGGACTCGTCACCCGTTAAAACAATCCTACATTAGGTGCTGAGCTTACGAAGCTTGATGGTAGCGTTGCAATGCTTGTCTCGATCTTTGGCAGTTCGAATAATCCAGGGCTCCTTTCGTTGAGGGGAATTTTTGGTGTAAGACATTGATATTGTGTTGCTGCTAAACATGAGTAACACGAGTGAACCGAGTTTACGGAGCTGCGGTTCGTTCCGAAGCACCAATTCATCCGAGTAAGGATGGATCGCTGGCTGATCAACCGTAGTTCACAGACGCAGCCATCCGGTGTGACATCTGCTTGAAAGATGGTTGACATGTCTTGCACATGTAAACCCATTTCAAGTTCAAGCCGATCGAGAGTATTGTCAACAAGTAGGTTGAGTACATGAAAGGCGGACGACAATAGAGCGCAATGCCACCGCCATACTTCATGTATTTTCCATGCCGTGCAAACTCTCCGTGTACATTGCGTTTGTTATCTATCTTACTGCCATACAGTGATATCTCCGAGTAAAGTTCGTCAATTACATTGTCTTCTCCGTAGCCCAATACCGCATCGCCGAAATCACCACCGAGATGGCCGAATATTGTTCACTCATGTCCGACCACCAAAACAATTCAGGCGTTTCCAACTCTGTGGAGTTCACCATGGGTCGATATGCATACTCCATCCAGCTTAGGCCGCAAAGCTGAAGCGCCATGTATACAGTGCCAGTGCAGGCTTGTTATTGGGGCCTGTGGAGTTTACTGCTTAGCGCCAGTAACTCCGTTCTGATTTCAAGGCAACCTAATGTATGCAAACAGCGGCTTTGATCGTCCGGATGAAGTGCTTCATGATGTAATGAAGGACAGCATGAGTTGTGTATTTGGCATATAAGATATGGAGAGTACAACGGGAGGTTTTTCGTACACTTCAATAGTTTACTCTGCCATCTACAGGACCCTTTCCATATATACATCCATCTCTTGCTCGTCACATAACCAAGCAAACACTTAACACCATCATGTCCTCCTCAAAACTCACTCTCGCCGTCCTTGGCGCAACCGGAAACCAGGGATATTCTGTCGCCTCCTTCGTCCTCGCAGACCCTGAGCTGTCTCAGCGCTACACCGTACGCGCGGTATCTCGTGATACCAGCAACTCTAAGATGCAAGAACTGGCTTCCCAAGGTGCTGAACTAGCCTCTGCCGACATGGACAAGCCTGAGACCCTTCCGGCAGCGCTCAAGGGCGTCGACACTCTATTCTTCCTCACCGCGACCCAGTACAGTGGCAACACCCGAGAAATCGAAACCCGACAGGCCAAGGCGGTTTGCGAAGCTGCCTTGGACGCGGGCGTTTCATACATCATATTCAGCTCGATGGTGCACCCTTATAAGATCAGTGGCGGGAAGTTGAAGAACGTCGAGCACTTTGACGACAAGGCTGAAATCGAGGAATATATTCGCTCGCTGCCAGTGAAGAGCGCGTTCTTCGTACCAGCCAGCTTCATGCAAAACTTCATGACACATTTTATGCGCCCGGTTCCTGATCGAAGCGGGAATGGAACTTATCTGCTCGCCAATTGCGCATACGGAGGGTCGCGCATGCCGTTCATTGACATCACCGAGACCGGAGCCTGGGTCGGAGCCATCCTTGCTGATCCGGATAAGTATGAGGGCAAGCAGTTCGCTGCAGCCGCCGAGATTTTGACAATGGATGAGGTTGCGGAAATTGTGTCAAAGGTGACCAACAAGACGGTCAAGCACCAAAATCTCCCGGACGAGGTTTTCAAGAGCTTTTTGCCAGAGGGGATGAGAGAACCATTGTATGAGATGTGGGTATTCCAGCGCAATTATGGGTACTACGGCCCGTCGATGGACAAGGACGTTGCGTGGGCGAAGGAAAATGCGAGGGGTGAGTTGACGGGGCTGGAGGCATTTCTGCGCAGACATAATTATTCGCTGGAGTAGGAATTTGGTAGGCGGCTCGACGGTGGGAGTGGGGGTCGTGCTCGTTTGGAACGCAGAGTGATGCCATGTCAATAATAGCAACCCATATGTTTGAGTATTCGTAGAGGTGTGCGTATGCGATAGTTTTTCGTTGAAAGCCTGCTTTGCATCTCACGCTTTCTGTATTCCATCCTCATCGCCCCCTTTCTTCCTGTTCTTTGCACCCTTGTAAATCCAACTCTCCCCCTCTTCAATGATACCGTACTTCTCCTTCGCCCACACCAGTGCGTCTTGACAAAGACCATACCCCAGCCCAACTAGTAACCCCATTCTTATTGTCCTCGCCGCAGTGCTGACCGGAAAATGATGCCACGCACTCCAGACACCACCTGTAACCATGCCCGCCATTGCACTGGAAATGAAATCCCTACTACTAGCAACTCCTCTATCAATCTTCTTCAAACTTAATTCATCCACACCCTCCATCTCCTCAATCGTCCGCCCTGCCCTCCATGTCCCCCGGAAGATATCTAGACTCTCTTCAACAACAAAAAACACACTACTCCAGGCGGCCACCTTGGCTCCCTTCCGAAGGCCTTCTACAATGCCGTGTTTCATTTTATAGTAGTTCTTGCTCTTGTGATAGAGGTACCAGCCCGGCTGGGATATGGGTAGGCGATGCGCATTTTCTGCACGAAAGCGCAGCGCAGCCATAGAACCGGCGGACGCACTGCCGAGAGTGAAGCCGCAGACAAAAGATGTAAAAGTCGTCAAGAGGAGACGGCGGTCAAAGGGCATGCCGAGACGTGGAGCGTTTGTGAGGGGTTGTGACGATCTGGGGGGTTGTGGGGGGATTTCATCTACAATTATTGCGTTGGGGTTTGTGGGTGTTATTGTCGCCATCTTGAAGCAGGGCTTTGTTGAGAGGTGGAAGTCCGCGGCTTTTGGAGGTGTGTGCGGTGAGTATAGTTGATGCAGTGATGACTGTACACAGCAATTGCGTGAATCAACCTTCGATTAGACGATGCAGGTATGGGAGACGCGGTTCCGAAATTTGCAGAAAGATTTAAAAGTAACGCCCAATGCAAGAGAAGGGCACCCAAGCGTAGAGTTGTGAAAATGTAAAGAGCTTGGATCAAGAGTCGAAGCTCTTCGCCAAGATTTATGATCACATGTTAACGCGCTTCCCACCCGCGTCCTCGACGCGTCGCCTCTAAAACGCCACCCCGCCTTGACCTCAGATAAACCTCGAGCCACACATTTCAATCATTTAACATCATCAGAGTTCCAACCCGTCAGCCTCCCACCATGGCAACCCCCTCTCCCCAAACATGGACGCTTCGCTTGAAATCGCGCCGGACTACTGTCTTGCTGCACATCGACCCACTGCACACCTTTACCGCAATTAAATCACAGCTCTATACTGTGTTGCAAGAAACAGGGTTCCAAGCCACCGAACATGGCCCTTCAATTGAACTCCCAGCTTCACCGTCGGATATCCAACTAGGCCGACCCGTTGACCCGCTTGATCCTGCCCAAGGCTTCGTTTTGGGTGAATGGGAAACTATAGATGATGAAGATCTAGAGTTATCGGAGAGTGGAGATGGTGGGAAGGGAAAGGGCAAAGCACCCGCAAAGGCAAGCAAGAAGAGTGCAGGGACGGGGAATGTGAAGGACTGCCCGAAGGGTGCGGGTTTGAAAGATGGGGCTGTGTTAGCATTTAAGTGGAAAGGTGACGGGACAAGGGAAGAGGCGAGTTGGGGCGTGCAAATTGCGAGCTTTGAGGATGCGTATGGGGTGCAGAATGAGGGAGATGTTGGTGGGAGGGCGGACTTTGAGGGATGAGTGTCGCACGTGCTGCCCGAGAAAGGAACACATGGATGGAGAAGACAGTATGAGACGGAAATGGCCAAGGATTCTATTTCAAACGTGGCATACTTGGATCCTATGGATGTACGTGCGATCCGTTGACGAGGGTGGTGGAAACCAAGAAAGAGACAGGCAGTGCAACTTCATGGGCACAGACCTGAGTATGCTATTATGTGAGACACCCGTCGCTTCCCATATACGTATGCCATATCTTCAGCACGGGCGAACAGGAGAGATTTATATGAAACACACTGTATACGTGTATGGTTTTCTTAATTTTGACTCAGGGTGACTGAGCAGAATGTCAACACAGACTTGAATGTAAGTTGGAATGACGGAGCATTGTGAATAAAGCAATGTGGCTCGCAGTGTGACGTAAATTTAGAGCTAACACTCTATCTAAAGGTTATGCATCAATCAACTGTAACCTGAAACTCGATATATAAATTCATGGCCCCTACTACTAACGCCGCCGAGTGTCCCATTGCCACATGCTCTACCCCTTATCAACTTCTCTCGAATGGACTCATCTTGACCTTGACATCATGCGGCCAGACGAACCATTGCTTATGCAGATCCCACTCCTTACTCGGATCTTCTAGGTCAATCTGCAATTGTTAGCACAAGCCCAACTTATCGAGCCGGTTGCCAAACTAACATTATATTTTCCAAACACAAAACTGATGACCTTGTACAGCTCGATTAATGCAAGCGGTCTCCCTAAACAAACCCGATTCCCTCCGCCGAAAGACATATCTGCATCCGTCATCCTCTTAATCCTCGCCTCATACGCAGCACAGCTTTCACCCTCGTCCTGCAGCCAACGCTCAGGTCGGTACTCTTCAGCATCTTCCCCAAAAATTCGTGTATCCGTGTGCATGATCCACGGGTTTGTGCCTACAATAGTACCCGGTGGAAGCACAGTGCCGTCAGGCAAAGTCATCCCGGTGGCGGGAACCACACGCTCCAAGATGTGACCTACAACAGGATGGATTCTTAGGCCTTCTCTAATGCAGGCGCCCAGGTAAGGCAATTTGGAGAGCGACTGATAGGGTGCTGGATGGGAGAGGGCGGCGGAATGGAGCTCATGTATAAGCTTGAGCTTTGCGCGCGGATTACGGAGGAGATGATAGAAGGTTGCTTTGGTGCAAATTGCTAACGTGTCGGCACCACCTAGGATCTGGGGGCTTGAGTCAGTATGAGTGTGGGTGTCGACAAGAAACGGATGATATTAAGTACGTTCAAAATCATGTAGCCAATAACCTCGTTGTCGGTTACAAGGCTCGGATACTCTTTTTTTGCCGCGAGGAAGCCATTGACGAAATCGCGCTTGTCTTCATATTGGGAAAGGTTTTGCATGCGTTCCATGAAGCGCTCTACAGCGAACTCTGCAGCGACTGCGAAATCATCGAATTTGTATAACTTGGTCAAATATGGATGTTTCCCTAGCAGTTTGTCGAGCGCTGGGATTTGTCCAATCTGTACTCTGTCAGTGGTATACATGTCTATAATCAAATTCGGGACATACCACAGAGAAGTACCTCATCACGTTTTCAGCGGTCTGTAACATACCACCCACATCTTTGCCTTGCTCCATGAAACCTATGCGTTTGCTCCAGGTCATATCTCCGAGAAAGTCCCAGGCAAAGTATGATATCCAGTCAGCAATGTCACATGTCTTGCCTTCGTTATCACAAGTCATGAACCTGTTTTCGAGCTCGGAGCCGAGGACACGAAGATCGTCGTCCATTAGGGGTTCCAGCTGAAGAGCGCTTTGAAGGTTATAGAGCTTCTGGACTGGCTTGAGGCCTCTGGAATGATACTCATTACTACGTGTGCTGAAGAGATTTTGAATAATATGTCCATTCTGGAGAGCATCGTTGACTACCTCCTTGTTAGCCACAATACAGTGTATAACATCAATTATGTTACGTACCGGCGTAATAGTTGCTCTACCGCCTAGTCAGCTCAAATCCGCTCGTTAAAGTCAATCGACAATCAGTAAGTACCTTTAAGAACGTGCCTCGAGTGGAGTAGATGGTTTTGAGCAGACTTGCATCTGCAACACTGACAGTATTCGGACCAAGCCGAACCACGTCACCATACTGTTTGTGCAACTTTTTTTGCGTCTCGATGTGCGTCTGATCGTAGTGACTGTATAGACGCCAAATATCCGAAAATTTAGCCAAAAATGGACCAGGGATGGCCTTCAGTGGCGATTTCAGGTATAAAAAGATGTACTGAATGACCAATACAATTATTCCCAGGCTAAGCGCCTTGATTAATAATGAAGCTAATCCCATACTTGTAACACAATGAAAGTGAGAAAATGAAGTTGAGAAGAAGCGAAGTGGCAGATGTGACCTGTATCATTTACAATCGATCGTGTGGGATGGTGTCACCTTTAACCCTGCAAATCGATCGCAAGGCACAGGGCTCGGTGCAGCGGTCTTTTAAGGAACAGTCCCAATGAATGAGGGACTGCGAGGTTAGCCAGGGAAAGCCGGGCTATATCATCCACATGGTAGGGATAAAGGACTATTGCGGTCCCCTCTAGACGCATAACAGGCCTAATCGAACATGTCTTGGACCGAGAGTTAACATTGAGCCTCCTGCTTCGACAATGCTGATTGGTTCTAAACTCATTTGGCATTGCAGTAGGCGACAGATGTGGACAGTTTTCGTATGGTGCTATTGTTTTTTATGCTCTATCTTACCTCAATTTTGCTAGCGTCTGTAATCCTGATAAAAGGTACAGTGCCAACAAATTCTTGCCATCCATTTGTTCGTATCTTGTCTGGTCATCTCGGTGGAAAGCGCTAGCGTACGAAAGATACTCCCCAGCCCGCAGATATTCTGTGTTTGTAACCACCAACATGACTAGACAGCTGCCAAGTCCAGGGTCGCATTTCAGGGCTTGTCACACGCGTGGTGTGGTATCACAGCATCTGCATACCATCTAGCGGTGAGCGTTTCTCAACTGCCTCGATCTGAAAGATGTTGGTGGCACAACCGGAGAAAGAGTGGGGTGACGGATAAGGAAATCCCAGCGGCTCGCTAAAATTGCGTCACGGGGAAGGACTATGTTCCTGGGTTAGCCACATGCAACTCACTGCACCCACTAATCCACATCTTCACTTTTCAATGACAAAAACCGGCCCTTTGAGATGAAGATTCCACTCAAGACTGTTCTGTATCTCAACAGTCGTATCCTGTCAATACGTCAACAGTTGGACCAAATAATACATTAGAGTCGCAAATATAAAGCTGGAGGTTCATCTCAAGTCACTTCAGCCATCTCGCCGTCCAGATCGTGACAAAGCAGCCGACATCAGCCTTAAGCCCCACAAATTCCCAAAAAGTAGGACATCAAGGCTTCGGGGAACGAGCGAGCCGCTTCCGTGCAGCCGCCGCCATATTACGCAGTAGACGAAGCATGCAAATTGTCACACAAGTGATTGGGTACCGAGACGCCCTGTCGTGAAACCACAGACAGATCTATCAGACGGATCGAAGTATGCTCGGCAAATGACAGATAACATACAAGCAAAATTTGCGCGTCTCCATACTATTACAGTAGCGTGGAGTCGTTGTTTCCAGAGATTTGGGTACTGAGGATTTGAGGCGTGGACTTTAGTGCGAGGGCGTTGCGCCCTCCTCCGTACATCGTACTTGGCTTTAAGGGAACACAGAAAACCCTCGAAGCGTTTGCAGACCCCAATTCAACACAAGGCATCACAAATGTAACAGGTCCAGATGCTGAAAGTATCATGTGCCACTTTATTTCAAGCCCTCATTTCAAGACTGGATGGTTCAGAGAAAGGCCATGTCTCGTGATTCGATAGAAGTGCATACCACGTTTCGGGGGTCCGGCTTCTATACCTACATGTACGCCACCATACATCAAGCATATCACGTCTTGGTCCCTTGTGCGATGTCAGGGACTGCCAACGGCAACTGACCGCTTCGATAAGTACACCGAGTCAACCCCACTACACTGTATGCAAGGGGTATTCATGAACGGGCTGCCTCCCCCCTTCGTCTTGCACGGATCTCTTAACGACCAGGCTCGTTGGTATTTTTCATCACGATCAGTGTAGATGTTGAGGACTATACGTGACTCCCCCTTGTAGCTTCACCGCATAGTAGTCGATCAACTTGTGAATATGCACGCCACAGTATGTTCTGGATGTACGGGTATCAGTCTCCTGTATCGTTTCGAGTATAGACAAGATTCTATCAGCAACAACTGTAATCAGTGACGATCTGTCTAGCGCCTGCCCGCACTGCAGAATGAATGCCAACGTGGAGTACACTGAGGGAGGGGTGCGGCGCAGGTATGCCGTGCTGTCAAGTTCCACTCATGTGCCCAGTGTGATGCACATATCTGATTCATATTTTTGAATAACTTGCCACCTCATCTCTTCAGTTTTCATCATCTTGTCTTCATTTTAGCTTTCAAGACGCTTCGGAGGCAATACATTCTGTCCTTCAAGCTACACAACCAGTAGGCGCCTATCGTCTATAAAAGCAACTAGCATTTCTACAATTTGGTCAAATACAATCAGAATATCGGTGTTGACTGCTGAGGGCTCTGTTTCTTCGCGCTGTCCCAGCTCTGTTCGAGAATCACCTTTCCCTTCCTGCAGAGACTCAGCCCAACTACGGCCACCATGGAAAAGCCTGCAGACTATGGACCAATTCTGAACGGAGTAATGTGGTGTCAGGTCGTTATATCGTCCATGTTTATCGCTCTGCGTGTGTACACTCGGCACTATATCATAAGATGTCTCGGATGGGATGATCTCATGATGATAGTAAACTTGGTAAGCACAACGAAAAGAGGGCCTTCTGGCTTTCAACTCTTGATTTTCATTCTCTTATTATCATGTTTTGGGTCTTGGAGACTTTTGCTGATTCTATTAGATTACTTTTATAGCCTTCATCGCTACCACTTCGGTTGGTATCACGTATGGTCTCGGGAAAAAGACTGAAGACATACTACGTCTTGGCTTGGATAACTCGAAAGCAATATATTGGGAGGCTATCGGCCAGGGGATCTGTGTTGTAAGTGGTGCACCACAGAGCTCTTTCCTTTCAGTGCATTCCTACTCACATTGATTAGATGGGCATTGCTGCATCGAAAGCTTCTGTCGCACTTTTCTTGTTACGCATTGTCTTACGACGATGGCACATCGCGCTTCTCTGGGGCGTCATCATCAGTACAACGATATTCTGTACCATCACTACCGCGCTGCTCTTTTTGCAGTGCAAACCAGTTTCGTTCCTTTGGAATCCTACGATTCCGGGCGGACACTGTCCAATCAACTTTACAGACATTGGCATATCCATGGGTGGTACGTACCTCTGCGCTTCTGATAAAGCAACCTCACTAATTCGACCAAGCTTGGTCAGCAACCATGGACTTTGTCCTTGCCATTCTCCCATGGCCTGTTGTAATGGGTCTAAACATGAAACGTAAGGAGAAGATCACCATCGCCTGTGGTCTCTCCCTTGGCGTTTTTGCAGGTGCCTGCTCGATTGTCCGTACTATCGAGCTACGTACCCTCTCTAGCAAGGAGAATTACGTCTACGACACATCTCCCATGCTACTCTGGTCATCTTCCGAGATCTGTCTTACAGTAATCTGTGCTTGTGTGCCTGTCCTTCGACCTCTCTACGTTCGAGTTGTTTACGGGTCCCAAGGCGACTCGAGCAGCGCAAGCGGTGGCCGAAGCTACCCCCTAAATGACTATTCTCATAGTAAGAAGGGAAGCTTGGGGAATGGTTTTAGCAAGAATGGTCGCTCGAGGAGTCGAGTGTATGTAGGGTCAGGAGCTGGTGAGCTACAAACTACCGTTAAGATGGGAAGCGACAATGCAAGCGAAGAGACGATATTGAGAGATTGTCTCAAGTACAGTGTCCCCGAAAGATTAATGGATGAAGAGATGGGGACGCCTCCGAGGAAAAATGACATCAAGGTTACAACGACCGTCGAGGTTGAGGAGAATGTTGGAGAGAAGTTTGTCATTTGAGGCTTGCTGCATGATAGATAGGTGTGTGGGAGAAGGGAAAAAAACACGCGTGGTCATGGTGTACGAGGAGGAAAATGCATTGATAGTGCGAAAGCATATCTTGGAGTTGAGTATGAGCATTAGTATTGGAGTTGGCATTTCGGGAGGTGTCATTAGACTGTCATGACTGTATGAGCATCTTACGCACTATGCTTCGGCATGTTATCTTTACATGCACGACCTTTGTTCTACAATTTATATTTATGACCTTCTTCTCATCGTCAACGTGTGAAAAAAACGGTCGGATTAGTTTCGGGAGAGTATTTCAGAACCGCAGCTTGGTATTGTGATTGCTGGACACATGCATTAACGCCGTCGAACATGCTTGCAGGGAGAAACACTCAAAGACATGCCCAAATATCCGTCGATCAAACAGCTCACACAAAGCGTTTCTAACGCTACATTTTGGTCAAAAATAACGGTAAACTTTGGTATGCGGGAGCAGTAGATATGACACGACTATCTCTCAACCCCGTGGTATTGCCAATAAGGTCCGTTCCTGAAAAATCGGAAAAGATCTCGAGGATGTTATGGCAACGGCTCGCGTCTCTGATGCAGCCTGTCATATCTGCCGATCGATACCCAATACGCAAGAAATTTACAGTATGCAGTAGACGTCATTGGTTGATCAGAATTAATCAACGGCTTCTGAAAACGTACCTTGGCGCATGAGGACGGGCCAGGCTCGGGACTTGTAGTGGATACTGCCTGAAATGACTTGTTCGACTAAACAGGTCGAAGGTGGCGGTTATCCTATAGCAATTTCTGCCAGTCAAAGAAACATAGGTGGCGTTGGGTGCGAGGCCTTGAGTAGCGGCCAATAGACTTCAATTCCAGTATTACCAGCTAGACGTCGATAATGTTTTATTTTTCCCACTTCACCCTTCCAGCAATGCTTCCAACTCTCCTTGCACCGATTGTTCCCTGCTTCCCGCCAATACCATGGAGCCTCAGCCCAGCATCTACCATTTCAAGCTGATTAAATGATGCAATGGCTCCCAGGCCCTCCGTCGTCCCGGCAGTAGCCATACTGCTCGCACCGCCCATAATTTCCATTATGCTATCATTCAGCTCCGGTAGCAACTCCGCCGTAGCACCCAACCACCTCGCCAACGTCCCCTTGAAACTAACTTGATCAGAATCACAGCTGCCGTCACCCTCACACTTAGCTTCCCACAACTCTCCCGTCTCCTCATTAACAAAGTTCCTCTTTGCACTCGCAATGAAACCTTTGGTTCTCTCTAACCACTTGTCGTCATTTGTGAGTTTCGCCATGACAGCAGACCCATACAAGAATACACCGACATTATAACTCCACATGTTGTGGTTAACATCTATGCACCCATTTTCGCCCTTCGCATCATCCGTGCCGTCGTAGACATCGAAGTCGGGGCTGATGAGTCCAACGCTAACAGTCCAGTTGTAGCTTTTCTCAGCCCAGGCTTCAGTGTCCTTGGAGGAAGTGAGGAGCGCAAGCCGAGCTGCCATTTGGAAAAATAAACCATTGGCGATGGTAGATTTGTAGTGCCAGCCGTCCGTCCCGTCGCCCTCGAGAATCTTCCACTTCATACCGCCATTGCATTTTTCTCTGTCCCAGCGCGTTGTCTGCTCCTGGAAGACATTTTGCGCGAGGGTGGCCCAGAGAACAGGTCCAGCGGGGTACAGGTTGGTTTCGGCAGCTGTGAGGGCTGCAAGCGCCCACCATGCTTGATCGTCGTTGCCGGTTGCGTGGACGGTCATAAAATCATTAGTAGCGGTGGCTTCGGTGATGAGAGTGTTTGAGAGGAGAGTTGCATATTGAGAGTCGCCGCTTACAGAGGTATACGTTAGAAGAGCATCGACGGCAGATCCAGATTGCCACCACCAGATTGGCTCGGCGAGAAGAGCAAGGCTTGGATCTAAGTATGTGGCGTGGAGCGAGGATGCAAGTGCGCCGGCACTGGTAAGGAGGAGTTTGGCTGCTGGTGCTGCAGGTGCTGTCGCGGATGGCGTTGCGGTAGACAGTACCACTGAGGAAGTTGACAATACTGAGGAAGTGGCCAGTACAGTTGTCGATAATGTTGATGTGGGTACTTCGCTCGCTGACTGTGTAGGGTGTGGAGAGAGGAGAGGAGAGTCTGGGAAGAAAAGCGCCACAAGTGGCGCCATACTTGAAGAAAAACGCATATTCAGGGCGGTCCGATTCTACTCTGCTCTGCTTAAGACTCTAGCGCTGAATGGGATGCTATCGAGCAGTATGTAAAGAGCGAGATCGACTCGCGAGTCAAAAGAGTGTTACGACGTCAAGTCAATAAAAGAATGTCACGGATATAGGCAATCCCCACGGCAGATTCAAAGAGCGACTGAAGAAAGAATTTCCCTACAAGGAACACAAGAAAGAAAGGTAACAATAGAAGATAACGACAAGGAGAGGCGTCCAGTCCAAGATGTCCACCACGTTGGCAGACTTCCGCTGCCAAGATTGAGTGGATCAAGCCAGTCCACGATCTGTGCCATGCCGTTACTGGCCCACATGTTGCGTTGCCAACAATTCAACCGAACCTTTCAAGGGATTGCACCTATCGTTTTGATGGGTGTTCATAATGGCGCATGTTGACGTTGATGCCGCCCCTGTTTCATGTGAAGATATTGTGGGTCGTTGCATGGTTTAAAACGTTGATAAGAAAATCTCTTTTTCGTGATTCGGCGAGGTGCAGAAATGCGGACAAGCATGCCGTCAATTGCAGTCGAGTTATCCTCTGGGATCTGATAAGGCTGTCAATGTTCTAGAAACGTGGCTGTGCCTGGCTTTGATTGAGGTCGATGAGAACGTAATCAGGTGCAGGCGCGTTGCTGCTGCGTGTTCATAAGACGCGCATGTCCAAGTTTCGTGCATTATGGCTACATGGTGGTTCTGAGAAAAGCACCTGAAGTCATGCGCCGGGGATTAGGAAATGTCTATTGAGTCGTCATTGATGTACGTGATGTGTTTGGGACGAAGAATCTCGTCTTTGGTCTGCCTCAGGTGCCCTGCCAAGCCCAACACGTGCGCTTGTATATCTCCACACTCTTTAGTGAAGGTTGCACTGCCACGATACCGAGGCGGAGATCATGTGAGGTCCTCACAAAGGTGTGTGTTTATTGCTGTGTTGCGTAACCAATTTGAATCCTTGTATCGTCCTGCATGTATGTACAATCCGGTGCCACACTTGGCAGTGTGTAGAGATTATCGCAATCTGCTTTCTCGCCCTGTCCAGACAGCGAACGAAAAGCCAAGTACGGCCAAATACCCACTAAATTCCAAATTCATGATGGAAATGCTACCCAGAACACCATTAAACGCCTCGCTGTGCGATCTTAAATGTGCATCTGCGAGTTGTATGCGCCAGTCTCGGAAAGATTTTAGTTGCAAATGCATAAAACGTCAACTCCTGATTTCGCGTCCAGCTCTTTCCATCTCCTTTTTTGGCCTACATCGTTCGTCCCCTCCTCTCTTCTTCGTCGGAGTTCGCTGCGATGCCATTCGTAGTAACAGCGCCGTACTCTTGTACGCCAACACTCACACCAGGCATCAGTCTTTCCCTTGCACCCTCGGCATCTTCTTCAATATTCTCCCTCATTATCTTGTGGCTTCTTCTGAACACAAAAGCCACAAGTGTAATTCCAACAAGCAATGCAAGACTCAACAGTATAATGTTGACAGGTACAGGATCATTCTTGAAGATCTTGTGTGTTGCGGCATCAAGAGCAGATTGCGAAAAATTGAGAAGACCAGCTAAACATATGATTAGACCGTAGACCTTGCCAAAGGTAGCGAAGCCGAAGACTTTAGCGGAGTAATCGCTGTCGATATGTTAGCAGTGTTTGTGAAGAACGTCTGTATAATACTTACGAGACGGCAGTATAGTACAGAGGCCTATACAGAACAAAAAGGACAATATTGCCGTAAGCCGCCCATGTCTCAGGTATCACGCCTAAGACGCCAATGGTAGTCGCAATGGTGACAAGAAGCGATAGAGTGAATGTCGTACTGGTGTTATCCAGAACTAGGCCAATGAACGGTACGGCGATGACGCCACCAACGGGAAGTGCAACGTCGAAGAAGTTGTTAATCTCAACCGCTTTCGAGTAGTCATGGAAAATGTAGGTGTACTGCGAGCGAATCGTCGCCACAAAATAGTTGATCCTCGTCATCTGCAGAACGGTGAACAGAGTGATGAGAATGAACCACGGCGTCTTGATCTGCTGTGCCGCAGTTTGTCCATGCAAAGCACCCCAAACACCCGATTTGTTGCGCTTCTTCTCCTCTTCCTTGGCTTGGTCTGCACCATCTTTTGTGCCAAGCAAAGCTGTAATCTCGCTGGCAATACTGTCTCGGTGCGCGCGGCGAGCGTCTTGCAAGCCTTGAACTGTAGATTGGTCCTCAATCTCGTCATCTGAGTCGTGCACACTGTTGTTCTCATCCACCTCTGTAACCAACTCGCCGACGGTCTTGTAGGAGGTCAAGGGCATGAAAAAGATCTGCACAAGCAGAATGTACACAGGGACCACAAGATATCCCAAGAAAAACTTCTTAGGTGTGAATGCACCACCTGTAGCCTGATAGATCAAGCGGTAAAATAGGAAGATAGCACTTGAAGTGTCGAATGCGCCGGTGAGGAGGGCTAGGATTAGCCCAGAGTACTGAGGGAACGTGTTGCTGAGCTGGAAAGACGAGATGAACACAAACGGGCCACCTAGTGCTAGAAAAAGGTATCCCGGGATGTACGCATCGAAAGGCAGTTGCGCCGCGAACGCAAACAGCAGAGATCCGAGGGTGATTGAAACTGCCCCGATTATGCCAGATACTCGAGGTCCATAGCGGTCTAATATTGTACCAACAGGTAGTGCGACAACATTCGTGGAAACTGCAGCGATTGTGAACATGAGATTGAGTCTGTGGTCTCGGTCAGCAGGAGAATCCTGTCAGAGCCTCTGCATAAAAACCTTAGCTCTTGTTCGTAACAAACCGGCACGTCGTCCTTCAATTCTTGTTTCGAGCACCTATTTCTGTACACACCCTCTTCTAGTAACACCGGCTTGATCGCCGCATATCCAAATACCACTCCTGCGGCGAGAAGGCAGTAGATGCAAGCAAGAACTACCTGCACTGTACAACGATTAGTCGGCTCTCCACGTCGTACCAAGGGGCCTGTACTTACAGATCCTTTTCCATTTGGGCACCTCAAAAGCGCTAATGGGCTGCACCTCCCCTGCAGTCTCGGTCCATGTCCCGACTGGGTTGAATGACATCTTGCGGTTGCGCGACGATTCACGACTGCCGGGTGCACTCCATGGCTGGTACTCCTCCATCGTTGTGAGACGTTCGGACAGAGACATGGTGGGCGATCTGGCTGCTGTCCTCCGTTACAAAAACAACTGAAATGCTATTGTATAGCTAATGATGCAAGAGCACCGTCGCGCCGTAACAACAGCTTCAACCTGCGCGCGTGCTCAGAGAGTTGCCTGGTAGCGGGAAAATAGCTCGGTCGTGAAGGCCGGATGACGTAGGTGCCACGAAACTGTAGAGTAAGATTACTGCGCAGATACTCTACCAATTTCTCAACCGCGAGATAATAAAGACGGGAGAAAGATAAAGTCGGAGTTTCTAGCAAAGAGAGATCGAGGGTCTCATATACGCAATGCGATTCTGCGTACAACAAGAAACATATGCAGGGTTGGCTTTTTGCATGCATAAGGCGCAGAGATGTGGATAGGCGCGTGATGCATACATGCATCACACTTCACCCTATCAAGCTTGCCATTGCCCACTTCTCCGCAACATAACGCTTCAAGCGGCTGACTATTGTTATGAGCTCATCATACAATCTCGCTGCCGCGCACAAGACGTGTTTTTCACTAGAGTGCAGTTATCTTCATGTTGATATCTCGAGAACGATTGACGCACAATAGCTCTCCCGGCTGTTCAGCCAATGACGCCACGAGTCAGCCGCGGAAGATGCAAGTGTGTCAGTGCATCGGCTTACGACAAATTTTCCAACTACAAAGCTTCACATGTTCGCTACCCGCCGATACACGATGGTCATCTACGGACCTAACCGTTGAATACCTGTGGCCTTGGTCTTTCCACAATCCTTCATTGCAGCAAATTTTCCGCCTTGTTGTCTAGGTCAATGTAACGGCGGCTATCGCAGGATGAGTTGCTGAGAAGGATTCACGGTACTTGATATGTAGGGCATTTGCTCGATTGTATCGAGTAAACATTCCAGATAGGCGATGATGACAGGTCTGTGCGCCTATACCTTGCAGCTTTTACTTGAATCGATTGCTATAGGTAAAGTATGTGCTTGCAGGATGTTCTCGTCTCTTTGCCTGTCGCAATCGTTTCTTTCCAGCCTGGAATGATTGAGAAACTTGAAACCAGGCATCTGGAGACTAATAGGGTACTATGCCAGGAAACCTTCCAGGGAGCTACATGACCTCTTACCGTCGTACCCAAGCAATGCGTCTTTCGAGAAGCAATGGGTGTCGCCAATTGCTCACACTTATCCCAAGATCGCAATCCGAACCCCCCCAAACCTGCTCCTTGCACACGTTGACACGGCTGCTTGGGGGCTGGACGACACATCCACTCGGACCCACTAAAAGCTCCGAACCGGAGGGTGTAGTCCAGCGTTTCCCATACCAAAACGTCAATGAAGAGTGCGGGCAGGGCATCTGATAGACGTGAGAGCTACCCACCGGTAAACGGGCCGTCGCGCGACATGACCAGAGATAGTTTCTGAGCAGGCCGTTGCGGGTCTGGTGAAGAATCTGCTTGACAAACCTTGTAAGCTCTTCGTAAGCTCTTTGTAAGCATTCCCTCGCACAGGTCCGCTTCATTCTAGGTTCGCATGGCCCCAGTTCTGTAGTTCGAGATGCATCTTGTTCACTTGATTCGTGGGCTTGTCCATTTGACTAAGAATGGATGTATCGAGCAAGATTAAGGACCCAACAAACAACGACAGATTGAAGGTCACAATCACTAAAAGAGTAAGACAGTAGCGGTCTCGCTGTACAGGCTATATCAGGAGAGTCGCAGAACAGTTGATGTAGTGTAGGGCCACATGTCTTTTGACTAGTTCGGCGGTTGTCGGTCCTGAAGGCGACGAGCAATACTTTCACTGTTAGGGCAAGACCTGTCCAATGCTCTTGTTTGAAACCTGACAGGATTTTGCATTGCGGTTGCGCCTGTCACTCACGATATCTCAGTGTGTTTCCACCCATCTTCTTAGAGAAGACACCTTGTGGCTTCACTGCACGAGTTACTGGTAGTACTGTTTCTTTGCTCCAGCATGAACAACACATGCATGATCCTGCTTGTCCCCAACACCCACGTGACTGTCAAGGGCTACAACAACCACGACAACCCGAACGGCCTCTTTACGCCTCCGACTCGCTTTCTTTCCTTTGCCACAAGCACCTAGAAAATTGACTGTGTGTCCACTGCGCGCTCCTCCATTCCGTGCATAGGGCCACAAAATCTGCTTTCACTAGAGGAAGCAGCGCTATCCGGTCCCAGAAGAGAATGATGTTCAGCCTCTATAACGTCAACAAAGAGCGCCGCAAACCCGTGTTCCTCACGGAGCACGCCGGCAGGACATTCGCTCATCATCCACCCAGGCACTGACCGAACATCCAAGCCGGGGCTCTCAGTTATCTTTGTCAGTTCGGTCTATGGCTCGGATCTCTCAAACGAGGGCACATCTGCCAGGGCTGCGCTCGATCGGCACAGGAACAAGAAAGTCACACGAGACGCCTGCCTCCTAAAGCAAGGCATGAAGCACAAAGTGCCACGAGGAGTGGAGGCATTGCAGCAGAGATATATCCGAGTTGAGTATGGGGTCTGCCACGAAGTAGTCAACCTGGGAGTAACAACGCTCCTAGCAATCCTCGTCAGGATGGCCATTGCGCGTGTTCTAGAAGAGACCAGGTATCCTGTGTCTTGAGTAGGCGATAAAACAACTGAGTCGGGCCAACTGTCCATCGAGGCGTTCAAAGGAAACTGCGTATACGGTCTGGCACATCGTTACGGTCTCTCCGGTTGCAGCACCTCAGGCTAAGTTCTTATGGAGTTTCACAAGCAAAATGCCAACCACAAATGCAGTGAGCATGTCCCGTCTGACAGCGCATCTGTGCTTGAACGCTCTGCATTGTCTGCGACGAAACAGTATAGTGGAGGGAACAACAGCAGATACGGGGACGGTATATTGCGATTAAGAGACAGTGAAAGAGGAAAATTTTACATTGAGGCTCACATGTGTAAGCTGCTAAACTATTGAAAGGCATCGTACACCCAATGATGCATTATAAACCAGTAGCAATCTTATCGCAACAATCTGTCTTAGATTTCTGATATTTCTACATCGGCCAATCAGCCGCTTACTTCCTCCTGTTCTGGTTCATGGCTAGAATCTGCACCATCCTGACGAAGATGTTGATAAAGTCCAATTCGAGGTGGATGGACTCGTTGACAGGGTCCTTAGCCATCAGACCCCGCTCGGCCATACGAGCGTGGTGGAGAATCTTCTGCACATCGTACAGTGTGAAGCCTCCGAATACAGCCAGACCACCGTACAGCCAGATGTTCTCGGTCCACATCAGTGTGCGCGCAGCAGTGGCGGGAATGACGAGGGGGGCAAGACCAGAAAGAGCAACAATGGCAACGCCAGCAAGGAGGGGACCGCCTAGGTACATGTACTTGTCTGTCTTTGCAGTGGCACCAACAAACGCGAGCGAGCCCATTAGGCCGGCTGTGTAGAGACCGGCTCGTGCGAGGATGGCAGGGTGCATGAAGAAGAGAGGTGCAAGGAGCGCGGCTTGGGTAACGTTGAAGGCGGACCAGAGAGCGTACTTTTGAACATAGCTGGTGATGTCAGTACATGATGCACGCAAGAAAAATGCAGGATACACTTACTTCTGAGGGCTGGTGGCCATAGTACCATACATGGTTCCAATGCTAGCAACGAGACCAACACCCATGACCAACCATGGATTGGCAGACATCAGCCTGAAAGACCAGCCGTTCATGTGCATGGCGCGAGCAGCAATACCAATCATGCCTACACCAAACCCGGTGTGCAGAAACGTGTCGTTGAGGTAAGCGCGTTCGAAGGGCGGCATGCCGCCATCCTCTCGTGTTTCGCGGTTGAAGATCAGGTTGATGCCTAGCAGGGTTGCACCGAAGATGCCGGCGCCATAGAGCAGACGCTGGCGCACGTCGCCCTGCGCAAGAGGGTTGTTGTAGGCAGCCTGCTGGTAGGAGCGGCGAAAGGTCGACTGGAACTTGGAGACGTTGGTGGCGGTTGTGAGAGTGGGTGCTTTCGACTTGAAGAAGTGCGGGTGCTGCTTCAGTGGCGAGTTGTGGAAGGCGCGCACTGAGAGCTGTGGTGTCTTCGTAAGAGACTGCTTGATGGTCGCTGGAATGGCGAAGGGCCGCCGTAAGAGGAACGCCATGGTTGCGATTGTGAAGTGTGATGGATGGCGCTGAGAAGCGGAGGCCCGAGTATTTGATGATGACGTTCCGGATCGTGGAAAGCGCCAGAAATTGTCAAAGCTTCCTAAACGCCGAGGGCGAGAACAGACGAACCGTTAACACCGTCATTCTCAGCACACACACCGTGCAATGAATTGGTGATTCGGAGATTTCTTGCACAGATTCGGACGAAGCGCTTCTACATTGTTCCTTAAAAACGGCGGGCTGTGCTTAGTAGACAGCTGCGGGTATTTCTCAGGCTCCCAGTGACTCTTCTGATACCGACCACAACGCCTCGATGCAGACTTTGCTAGCTGTGAGTACCAGCCCAGAGGAAGAGCATGGCCCGATGAGATGCAAACGCTAACCGGCGCAAGAGCTTGGCGACTTCTCGTGTATGAAATGTCAAGAGCTATCACCCAGAAGGGAAGGGTCTTTGGGGGATAGGGGGCAAAAGTGAGCTTCTTACGTCAAATCTAGACACTGCTGCGCAAAAGACTGGTAAGTTGCAAGTTCATAGTTGCAGTAACTTGAGAGAGAGTTCATGGACGCGTGAGCGATGGCATCGTTAGAGTATGCTGTGTGTGTGGTGATGCAATGAGCTCGAGGCAGCAACACTTTCCGCACGAGTGGGCTGTGTGTCTAAACTAAGCCATAAAAGCACATTGGCTGGGTCCAGCTACGCAGTCTCAGAAGAAGGGTGCATATGAAGCTCCCGTGGGACAGAGAAAGTTGAACGCGGCGGCCGCCAGTAGTCGACTCTTCTAGGGGAAGGCTAGATGTCTCTAGCAAGTTGCAAGCAATCGCCTGCTGCTGGTGAAGTGCTCTGTGGTTTTCTGCTATAACGCTTGTATCTTGTGCTGTTTTACTTGGACTATCTCGCTGCAATTGGAGGAGTGCGCTGTCCTTTTGCGAGCTGTTCTGAAACGAAAGAGATGGAGATGAAGTCATCGTGCCATGGGACCGCTCATCGTCCTGGAAAGGCTGTGATTGTCAGTGGGCTTACGGCAGCCGGCAATGACAGAGATGCAGGGACCGCCACATGGGGATGCATGCCGACGCTGGGTGAGAAAATAGTGGGGCTGAAATGCTTGTTGGGACTGAAAATGTTGTGGAATGGGGACACGGGCATAGACAACCAAGGGTCCAACCCACTCAAGAGGGTCTGGAGCAAATGGCATAATGCGCAGGGCAATCACAACGCGGCATGACAGCGGAAGCAGATATTCGATCATTTGCAGTGCAGATGGCATTGACTATCTACACAACCCAGCCACCATGGGTCGAAGATGGAAACCAAACAAAGGTGGTATATGCCCTAATAAACACCAGGAATATCCAAGAAAAGAAAGCAAAGCGGACGCAGCATCATGACATTATTGACATCCCAATTAGCTCCAATGCATATTTTGGAAACACGAATACTGAAAGGGAGTCATTTAGAGCATGAGCGCAGCAAGGGCGGCAGCGCCGACAAGACCGAGACCGGCCTTGATGGAGCCAGCGGCGCCGGTCGACTCGGGGGGAGTCGCGGAGCTGGTGCCGTTGGCGGCACCAGTGGCGGAGGGACGGAGCGAGCTGGGGACAGTCAAGGAGCCGGTGGGGAGGATGGTGGAGTTGTAGACGGGGGCGCCGGTGCTGGCGACGTGGCCGCTGGAGGTGCCGACCGTCTTGACAGTGGTGGGGTAGGGAGCAACGACGGAAGACTTGACCGACGACGAAGCAACAGGGTAGCCTGCAGGGGTGGAAGAGGCGACGGGGTAGCCAGCGGGAGTGGAGGAGGCGACGGGGTAGCCAGCAGGAGTGGAGCTCTCAACTGGCGCAACGGAGCTGGAAGAAACGACAACGGAGCAGTCGTCCTTGGAGATACCGAACTGGGTCGAGTACTGGTACTGGCCGGTAACATCGTCAATCAGCTGGAGTCCATAGCGGGAGCTGTCGGCCTCGAGGGTGGCAGCTGGCGTCCAGACGAAGGAACCAGAGTTGTTGATGCCCTCAGCAAGAGTCTGGATGGGGACAACGTTGATGGAGGGGCCACGGAGCAACAACAGAGAGACTGTGTTGGTGGTGGTTGGCTGCCAAGTGATGGTGAAAGCCTTGCAAGCAGGGACAATCTGAGCCACGAGTCAGCGACTGTTTTTTGTTTTGAGTTGGACACCACTGCTCAGTACATACCTCGATCAAGGGACGAGTGATGGGGTTGCCAGCGGGCTCGCCAACAGGGGCGTGAAGCTGCGCAGCGGCAATGCTGGTGAAGAAAGCAACAACGGAGGCCTTGGTGAACATGTTGATGATTGGTATTATGTGATTAACGTGCGAGGAGCGACGGTTAAAATAACGAATGTACTGGTTGATTTTTTAATTCGGTCTCAAAGAATGACAGTGTTTTTTTTTTAAAGAATGTCAGGGAGCAAAGTCCTCAAGGTCGGTGTTGGCGATAAAGACGAAAGCAGCGAAGAAGCTGACGGGCGCAGCTCAGTTATATTGAAAAGGACTCACCGGTGGTAGGGGGGACGCACGGGCTCATTTTCTGGCGGTTTAATTTGCTATAGATCCACTCATAGTCCGCCCGTACCTGCATAAGGCATCTAGCGCTCACCTGCTTTGGTGTATCGCTAAGCTCTATCTCGTTACCTCTAATGAGATCATGCTGCTAACATCTCAACTCATATCGCAATTGGTTCAGCCAATTCATGGCGGCTTCAGGAACACAATATCGGTTGGTGTCTATTTCTGGATTAGATTGCATTACTGCAGGAGAAGGAGGCCTGAATGTCCAAAAGCCGCTGCTACTGAAAACAGATTCGTGTCGGCGCGTGATGGTTGCACTGTCGTGCGGTCGTGCTTGAAAGGGGGGGGGGGGGGGGGGAGGTGGGAAGGCGGCGGCTGAAAAGAAAGGTGCGCAGAGCACCAGCTGCTAGGGCTCGTGAACATCGAGGATGAACGTGGTAAACAAACCACCATGTAACAGTTTACGATGGTTTCTCCAGATTCGCGTCACGGTGGGACGTGATCGATGCCGTGCTCCCTTAGCTTAGAAGCTTGAGCATAGAGTCAGTCATTGTGTTTCCAGGCTCCTCCCAGGTCTGCCGCATAATAAAAAGGGAGGGTCCCTTTGTGCCACTCATAATGTTGCACCCGCGGATGTCAACAGGGGACTGCATCCTCCAAATTCTAGACACTCCCAGCATGATTCTTGCCACCGCTGTTTGTGAACGTGAGTCGAGTGCGTATGTCGGTCCGGCCTGTATCAGGGCTATGCGGAAATGAATACTGGTGCGACCACCAAGGTCCAAGGTTCACGCCCATTGACGACTGGGTAGGCGCCACAGCAATCACCGTTCACCGTAACAAGCCCGTTTCCAAGCCCGTCTTCAAGCCGGCTCCCAGCTCTATCTCAAGCCAAGTCGCACTGCCGTACCATATGATTGCCTTCCTGCGGCGGTTGCTCTCGCTTGCTGCCTGGATAAGCAGGCCCATCTCACTGACCAAGGTGATGGCAATAACAGACGTGATATTGCACTCGTGTCATCTCAATAGAAATCTCGGTGCAGTGACACCCTTACTTGATTGCTGTCTACAAATGCATGCATAATTGCGTCTGCAAACTCCATCATAACTGCATTTACAAATCCATACATTACTGCATTTACGAGTCCATACATGACTGCATCTGCGCAGACACCCCGTCCAGCCTTCATCTTACACAAGCTCATCACGTGATGGACTCGTTGGGGAAATCATCTCTAGTGAACGAACGCACCAGGGTACCTTAGAGGCAGTTTCATGACATCATCGCTCAAGATGAGGAGGGCGGGTGGGGGCGGGTAAAGATGAAACATGCAAACAGAAAGAGCAGCAGGGAGCGTCTTGGGCTTGGGCTCAATGGTCAAACTCAACACACGGGTATCGTCGTGTTCAGCCGCACTGACCAGGATCTGCGAAACATTTAGTACCATACTTAGAGACATCACCTGCTTCAGGTAACATCCGGGGAAGACCACTTACACTTTCGTGCTGTCAACGGCTGCGGGAATATACCATTCGCAAGCAGGTCCTGCATATCCCACTCGGGTGCGCCCTCTGTCTTCCATGTCCAGAAAATCCAGCCAGTAGCCTTCTCATACGCATCAAGTTGAGCTTCGATGAAGCGCCCAATGTTGGATTTGTCAGCTTCAGACAGACCAGCGACACTGCCCGTCGACTTGCCCGTGCAGTCACCAGTCTTGGGTGCGTTATTGAGGGTTCCATCATAGCGCGCGCCTTTGTCTTTGCCATTCAGCCACTTCGCGCAATCGGTGATACCACCAGTCCACTCGCCGCTAATTGTCCACTTGTTGTTGCTGGCCATCTGGTTACCGAAGCCGCAAGCTGTTTTAATGTGGTCGTCAATGCTCATAGCAACGGCGTCGTTCGTAAAGATCTCGTAGTGGTGAGTATCGAGGAGTAGGTTCCACATGCCAGCCCCCCAATCATTCCAGGCTGTCACGCCCTGGAAGGCATCGTGGAAGGCTACTGCAACGTTCGAGTCCCTCAGGTTGCCCCAGCCGTCCATATAGAACTGGCGGACGACGTTCATATCAAGATTCGGGCCGAGCGGCTCGTTCAAGAGCTGGATCGATGAGACAGCCGGGTGCGATGCATGGTCGTCGCGGATCTTGTTAAGGACCTTGATAGTGTGACTGACTGAATCGCCTTGTGTCCAGCCAACGCTGCCGTATTTGCCGGAGTTGTCAAATCCATTTTGCGACTCGGGAGCTATGAGACGTTAGTCGTGGTGGTCAGTATCAACAGAAAAATTTCAAGCTTACCACCATGCAGATCAATCATGACCTTTAGCCCGGCACCGTTCGCCCAATCAAGAGCTTCACCAAGCTTTTCGTATGCACCTTGTACGTATGGCTCCCCGTCACGGGGGATCACGCTCCAGTATCCAATTGGGATACGCACGTGGTTCAGCCCTGCCCTCGCCATCTGGTTAAAGTCATCCTGAGTGATCCAGGAGTTCCAGTGACTCTGCAGCCTCGACTTTGCAGCATCCTTGCCCAAGATCTCGGTAAACGACCATTCATCCTTCGCGGCATTGCCCTCGAACAGACTCGGCGTGATCCAAGGCTCAAGAACAAACCAACCACCAGTGTTGACCCCGCGGACTTTCTGGCCGTTGTAGTCAAAGGGCGGTGCGCGCTTTGCAAGCTTTTCAGTTTCTCTGTGTGATTGTAAGCTCTTGAAGCTTCAACATTGGCTGAGAGGAGCCTACAATGGGGAGGCATTCGAGCCTAACGCAAGCAAGCCAACGGCCAAAGCTGTGCTCCATTGCCCAAGCATATTGTAGTCTTTGGTACGTTACGACCAACAAGCTATGGTTGCAATAATGTCCAGCGTTCTGGGATAAGGTATACAGACAGGGAAATATGTTACTCGAATGACTCGAGGATGCTCGTCCACGCTTTGTGACCACGAGCATGGGGACATGCACGACTTTAAACCCCAATCCTTCTCAATCCCACATGCCAGCCCGAAGATCCATCCGATGCGCGAGACGGATGATTCTTTCGTCACTTGCCACGACGACAAACACATGCATTGCGGGGATGGTGATTGACATCGTCAGAAGCCGACGAGTCTGCCAACAAAACTATGTCAGGGATGGAGCTTAAAAACACGACCTATCAAATACTCGTTCGAGTTACATTGCTCGGAGGTGACGCAGCGGCGGGAACATCGCACATGCTCTAATCCCAAAACAAAGCTCCTCCGGATTGTGATCGTCCCCTGGGTTTGCGGAAACAGTCGGTGAACGTAGGGTTCGAGTGTGGTGTAACACCGGCACGAGATGACTAAGGTCAGAACAGAGTCAGGTACCAAGAGCTGATGGGTGAGTTGTTTCAGGCGATGATGATGCGATCGGCGGCGCGTGGCCCAAGAAGGAAGTAGAGGTGAGAGAGGGACGAATGAAACCCTTTGAATAGAGCTCATGCGGCCGAACTTGGATGGAGATCTTAGCTTATTGTGGAGAAGCGGGTTATGTTGTTCTGGAAGTTCGAAGAGCTGTACCCACCAATATCGTGAGCTTCCAGAATGTGAGCTTTGAAGACAAGAGAACATCAAAATCTTTTTGCACGTGCACTTGCCAAACTACACACATACTTCTTTGAATAAGAAAATGACGTCAGACTCCGTGGTTATGTGTACGTTTGCACAGCTGCAGCACAGTCTCTTTTGCTTCGGTTGAGCATTTCTCTTCGACCCCCCGCCGTACTCTGACCTCATCTGCAAGGCTTTCACGACCTTGCAGGCGGGAAACCTGAAGTCGCGGGGAAGCCTGTCCTCTGATCTTCAGATGTCTTCACAAGTACCATCTAGTACGTGTTGATCCTCATCTCCTGTCCAAGTCACACCGGCAAAATTCATGGACCAGCAGATGTATCGGCCTGGTGACTGGAGAACTTTTGCACCTGCTGTCTTCCAAGCCTTGCTTGGCCATTTAAGCCTAAGCGGTGATCAGTCAGCCAGCCTTGAGTGGCGAAAGCGAGCTGATCTTCAATACCTTGAGTGGTTTTGAGGGCTGCGGATGTTGTACCCGCCACCACCACGTCGCTTGCAGCTAGACTTCCTCACAAGCGATTCGTGTGCAGTTTAGATGGTAGCGCGCCGTTATTCCCGCAATACGAGCGAATCGTCAGTCTTGGAACAGTGAGTGGCAAATCTCGTCAACGCCAGTGACTTCAAGCGCAAGATGTGTGAATCACGCTCGAATGACGCGGTGTGGCTCTGATGCGCCGGCCGAGGCTCGCTGTTGCCGCGCCCACCAGTGTAACATGAGTCGGGAATACCTTACGCCTTGCAGACGATTACTCAAGACAATGTGTAATCTTCGGGAAGTTTTGCATCGTAGAATTGATCTGTTGGTGCGTTGTGTATCTTGGCATCAGCAACATTGAGCTGCGTTGTTTGTGATTTTGGAGGTCACAAGCACATGGGCGGGGGATGCTAGATCGTCATCTTGACTGATTGTGGGTTAGACTTTGGCGTAGAGCAGCTGCAGGGCACCTGAACAGGTGAGATCGTCGTTGTGTGTAGAAGTTCTGCCGAGGCTTGCGGCGGAGCGGATAGATGTGTGGGGAAGGTTTCGAGTTCGTCAGACGATGAAGCTGGAGAAGCTATAATGTAGACGAGTGACGATATGTGACGATGTACACGGAATGTTTTACTTGGACGAAAGGTTCTGTTGCGATCCTGCAAAGGAGTGACAAAACAGCAAGTCACTATCGATCGAACGTAAGGATCTGGAGAAAGCGTCGCGCTAAGAATGGGTATTGAGCTAACGGATTGAGATCACGTGATGTACTTGTCATTGGGCTAAGCAAGGGTCTCACTGGATCATGTGGAGATATTCATCAATGAGCAAGACTCTAGCAATAATATACAAAAAGCGGGACAATGTCCTTTTGATGTTGCGTTCAGTCTCTTCGATTGACATTTTTATTAGATTCTTAATCTGGCTTCTGGTATTGTAGATTCCAACTGCTCAGTGCCGCCTAGTAGCCAAGGCCCTTGACTACTCTTCGCTTACAGATACCGTACCTGTTTCTGGGAACCAACCAAACGGTAACAGCTTCGCTTGGAGAACGACTCCGACAGGTCCAAAGCAGCAGGGACGATGATTGGGAGCTCCAAGGCAGTTTAAATGCCTTATTTACTAGATGATACCTCCACTGGATGTTTTGAGCGGTAGACATGTCTTGCCTTGTGGGTCATTGATTTATTTCTTATGTTCCTGGACACGAAACCATTCTTCTAGGGCATTGCAGCTTCGTATCCGCTGCTGTAGATACAATATGTAAATATGTAAACACAAACATTTAAGATTGGCTGACGCCCGCATCTACATGGGCCGATGACTGCTGTGGCGTTCCAGTATTCAGGGAACGTTTCGAGTCCCTGCCGATTTTGGTGCGGCCGCTTGGCTGCTGAGATTTGTGCCCGACATTTTGGAATGAGTCTCCTAGATAAGGTTTATCCCAGACGCTATGTAATGCTAATGGAAAGCAATCGTTCAATACGGTTTACCGTGTATTGTATCAGCGCGATACCATTACAACATCAGCACATCTCTGACAGCCTAAGTGTAAGAAATCTGAATGCAGATCGTCTTTTGTATTGGAAATTTCAGCATGATAGAAATCTCATCCCTTTCAGGCCTGCTCTACAGCTCATACAAAGAAGTGTAACGCGCACTAGAAACTCATGGACAAGATGTCAACAATCAATACAGTCCATAATGAGCCTCCAAAATTGACATATTGGCGTGTTTCTTAGTGTCGCCAATTGATCGATTGACTGATTAGTGTACTTCGTCTTTATATTTATTGCATCTCCGTTGTGTGCGTAGTTGGTTTTTCTCTTACATAGCACTGCAAGCCTGCACGCAAAACAGATAAATTGTCGAGAAAGGTGACTGCAGTACAGGTCAGTGGGCGAAATCAGGTCCTTTGACACAGCAGGGGGTCAAGGTTCCAAGCGTAACATAAAAAGGAAGCCTCATCAACCGGTAGAACTTAGCGGAATCAATACGTTACACAGCCACTTCTGACTATAAGAACGTCATACCATCTTAATACGAATATAGTTTTATAACGAGGAGGCGCTAGATTCTTCACATTCGGTCCACGGTCATGTCATCCAGAGTTTTCTTGGTATATCGATTCACTTCCATCCGAATCAGCTACATATACAACTCACCATCTAAACACGTTTCTCAACCACATACTCCAGTGGCATAGACTCTCCCCACATCCTAGTGCGGTAATGGGTGACAAATCAGTATGTATTTCTGTCGTGATAGGTACAATATTGATACAAGAACTGCAGACTTGGTCGAGGAGCGAGAGTGATGACGTATCCATACTTTTTGCACAAGGTAATGGCCTGGACCATGAGAATAATAAAACTTGGAATCATAAGGGTTGCACCATAAGGACTTTATCATATAAGGCTATGTATCCAGGGGTTCCCCATGCCAAAATACCGACATCATCTATGTATCCTGTGGACATGGTGTCCTTCTCTTGATTGCATGTTTCTATAAGATCGGCATTGTAGAATAGATAGAGAATGGGCGAGAGCGGCGACCCTTGGGTATACCTGTGTTGATCTGATATGGCGTTGACCGAAATCCATCGACAACAATGTTTGTTTGTCTGGCGCTGAGGAAACTCGCGATCCAGGTGACCGCCTTCTCGTCCACTCGCCTCTTCCGTAGGTCGTGGAGCAGACGCATGTGTGAGACATTATCGAAGGCACCTGAGACTTCTAGCAGAAGAAGGCTGGCTACTTGGCTTGCTTTTTGATCCCATGCTTCGTAGATCTTGCTGACAACGGCATGTAGCGCGTGCTCGGTAGAGCGCATCTTCCTGCCGCCCATACGTGTTGATGGTAGCACGTGATACGTCTCCACGAGGTAGTTGAGCCGTTGGGCCATCACTGCACCCATGATCTTGCCAATCGTATTCATGAGCGCGATAGGTCTGTAGGCTTTTGGTGTTGTGTAATCTTCTTTGTCTGGTTTGCGTAGTACGATTGTAGTCGACTCCCGGAAATGAGCTGGGCAGTATCCCAGGTGCAAGTTTTGGTTGAAAATCCG
>JALRMI010000133.1:0-69213 GCA_026120165.1 Leptosphaerulina australis
CGATATCACTAGCTGCCCTATCTCGGCACTAACTCGGTCATCTACACATGAACACCACTCATATCACCATGGTCATGCACCCAGCAGAATCAATCAATCCTCTACTATGCTTTCGTTGTAACAACTGTTGATTCACCCCTTTGATACCTTTGCCGTACCAACAGAGCCCCACCTAGAGGAATATCATTCACTCCACCGCCAACAACCTTGCCCCGATCTATACCACATAAAACGCAGAGCATATCCATGATTCGTGTCTCACCATTACAGTATTGCTCGTCTAACACGCAGCATTACACCCTACCAGCTCATCTCAAGTATACAATGAATCCTTAAACGCCCAAACTCCATACCATCTGACCACCTCGTCGCCCTACAACAACTCTCCCTCTTCCTCGATTCCCCCACCCTCATCGCTATCCCAATCCAGATCATTAGCCGCCTCGTCCGCACGTCTCTGTACCTCTTTCAATCCACTCATCTCTTCCACCCATCCCTTCTCATTCAACGCCCTCTGCACGAAGTCCCACGGATTTGCTTCATATGCTTTCAGCACAATATCACTGCACGCCGAGCAGCAATCGTATGGGCGGCCTTCTACTTGGATGTTCGAAAATGTAGAGAGGTACCCGCGGATTGTGTGGGGCACAATACCAAGAGGGTGAGTAAAGGGTGCTGGTAGCGACGGGTGACTTGGAGCGGGTGATTTTGGGGCTGTGGTTGTGGATGGGTTGTTGCCGGTTGGGGCGCGAGAAAGAGAGGGATGTTGAAGGATAGAAACTAGGAGTTCAACGAGGAGGCTGGAGGCGATTGGAGCAATTCCGGGGCGAGTTACAGTGCATTGCTGATCGAGAGTAGCATTGCTTAGAGACTGCCGTTCATATTAGCATGGATTTTTGAACGACAAGGAAAGCAGGAAACATACGTCCGCAGGTGCAACAACATCGTTACAGAAGTAACAGCCAAGCTCTACCTCTCCATCCTGGGTTGGCTTGAGGCCATGTCGCATTACAACGAAAGTATCGAAGCCAAGAGCAGCGTTGAGCACGATTTTGCCTGCGGACTTGCCCATGACTGTGGGCAGCCATCTGCTCTCACGTGTGTCCATGAGAAGAAAGATGGCATCGTGCTCATCGATGAGTTTCTGTAGGGTATCGAAGTGTTCCTTCGTTTTCACTTGGTCAGTGATGGGGTGGCCGAGCATAGGCACCTCCATGACGTGCCCCTTTGTGTCCACGCCTGGGTAGATCTCTTCCAGCGCTTCGGCTGCACGCTCAGCCTTCTTCGCACCGCCTTGAAGACAATCCTTAAAAGTGAATAGTGGTTGTCGGACAGGGTTTGAGAAGCTAACGTTGGCATTGTCGATAAATGTGATCTTCCTGACGCCCCAGCCCATCAAAGTTCTTGATACGTACGACCCTAGAGTTCCAGCCCCGAGCAGCAAGCACTTGCAGTTCTTGATAACGTCCAGATCAATGTTAGGTGCAATGCGCCATTTGATGAGTTTCAGGTTGAGATCAACTGCCTGATCTGCCAGCTTCCGCTCATCCATGTACTCGGAAAGGTCGACATTTCGAGATGTCAACTTTCCAGCCTCAGTGCGCTCCCAACCTGTTACTTTCGGTAATTTTGGTGCTCTTGGGCGGGCACTTGGCCCTTCGGTGGCTTCAGGCGACACTTCAGCACTGGGTTCTGATCGAATCTGCAAAATCAAGGAGTTTGGCTGGTCTCTCCGCAAATGAGTGTCGCGATAGCACAGTATCTGCGCGTTATTCAATAGCCAGCGATGTCTAATAAGTATAAGAAGGTTCCTCAGCGGCCACCCTGGATTCTCTGCGTATGTCGATGGGTCTGAGAAACATATGAAGCGATCTTGGCTATCCACATCGTCGAAGAAGCCCTTCTCGTATGCTCCAAGCTTTGCAACCGCCCATTTGTAGCCTATTTCTTCCACCGGTGTAACGGGCGTCTTTGGTGCGTCATCCGCTTCACTGCCCCCACGAATGCGCTTCGCAATGAAGAAACCTCTTTGTCGTACATCGTTGCTGTATTTGAATGTCTGCACCGCGTCCACCAGATGTGTTGTCTCACTTGCACTCAGCTTGCTCGTCTCGCCGATTTGCTTCCACGGCGGATCAGACTGTATCGCAGGAAAGCCGAAGTGGTACGTGAATTTATACTTTTTAAGATTGGCAAAGATGATGGCTGTGAAGGAGGAGAGGAGAGAAGGGCATTCGAATATCGAACCATCATGGATCGCCTCCCATATCTACAAGAGTCAGCCAGCTAAGTCAGGCCATTTTAAGGATAAGGCGTACTGTCTGTGCGCATCTGTCGAGTATGGCTGTACGGTCGAGGTTCTTGTAGTCTTCGATAGTATTGCAGTTCTTAATGATGCCCTCGGCACGGCAATAATTCGGCGGGGTGCTACATATCCCTTGCATCAGCACCGGCGCATACTGGACTGGAGTGGAGCAACGCACTCGTCTGATGTCAGCGCAGTTGGATGTATCTGTATGCGCATCGAGCGCGAGCAGTGGTCGCCAGGGCGAGTCTCATACAATCCGAGCACCTTACGCGCGGAGTCGTCGAGCTTGTCATGGTTGATTTTGATGTGTGCAAGTGCTGCGTAGAACTGTACATCGACGTCGCTTTGCCAGGGGGCGAACTTGAGAGTCGCCATGGTGAACAATAGCTTAAATGGACCACGAGATGATATTTTGGTATGAGATGGGTGAGTACGTATATATAAAGGGCTCAGGAGACTGGTGTGGGAGTCACAATATCGATACTGGTTACAAAGCAGTGCACGTGAGTGCTATCAGGCACGTCTGGTGGTGGATGTTTTAGTGCTGAGGCAGCTGAGCTCTATGGACCCCGCTCGCGGCTTAAATGGCAGGTGGGGTAGCGGCATTAACGCGTTCCTGCAGCCGACTACGCGCTAAGAACGCGCCCAACTCACTCTTGACAATACGGAAATACACTGACAGACAATTATAATAACTGCTCGTATTATTATTGCCATTATGCTCATTGGACTGTGTGGAGGCAAGCATTACATTGGGCGCATGCTGAGCAATAGCTGATATTATCCAGGAATCTGCGCTGGAAAGTCTTCGATAGCTTCATACCTCATCGAGGAGTATGGCTTCAAGCGTCTTCGTCTAGCCCGCACCGTTGCCACACCGGCTGTCGAGAAGTCAGCATCTGATGCACACGTCCCATCTCCGTCAGCGTCTACAACTATCGAACACACCTTTGCTGACGTTGATGCTTTGCTCGAATTTGTCACGTTGAGATGGAGAGAGCGGTGGGTGACGACGGATATCTGGGACGACAAGGTGGTTGATGCACTGCTTCGAAGGCCATTCTTTCTTCTCATCAGTGTTGATGCACCTGTCAGTGTGCGATGGCAGCGTTTCAAGGATCGCTGTTCTATCAATAAGCTCTATCCGCCTACGCTCGAAGAATTCGTTCTACGCAATGACGCTCATCTTTTTGCGCAGAGAACAGGTCTCAGTGCCCTGTTCCAACGAGCACAACTCAAGCTGCTGAACTCTACCACTTCTATTGCCTCTTTGCGAGGCGCTGTGCGGTCGCTGGACTTGACGAATGAAGCGCGACTGCGGCCCAGCTGGGATCAGTACTTCATGCAGCTCGCGGATCTTGCAGCATTGCGTAGTAATTGCATGAAGCGGCGAGTTGGCTGCGTAATAGTTAGAGAGAAGAGGGTCATCAGCACTGGATACAATGGCACACCAAGGGGCATGACCAACTGCAATGAGGGCGGTTGTACGTACGGAAGCATTCACTGCCGTAGAGCAACGCTAACATCCTTCAGGTTCGCGGTGCAATAATGCTGCGAAGGGTGGAGTAGGCCTATCAACTTGCTTGTGTCTTCATGCTGAAGAAAACGCCCTTCTCGAGGCTGGAAGAGATCGAATTGGCGAGACAGCCATTCTATACTGCAATACTTGCCCGTGCTTGACATGCAGTGTGAAAATCACACAAGTCGGCATCAGCGAAGTTGTGTACAACCAGGGCTACCTTGTGGACGACCAGACAGCCCGCATCTTTGCTGAAAGCGGTGTAAAGCTACGCCAGTTCTCACCACCAGCAGATGGTCTGGTAGACCTTTCGCTTGACTTGCCTTCAACGACTAGTCACCAGCAGAAGAGTGACGATGTTCGCGATGTACTGAACAGCGATGACTTTGTGAGGCCATTGTAGACATTACAACCCAAAGATAGGGACATGACCATTGAATGTTTAACAGCTTCCTTCGAGACTTTTAGTCTTCTGGTCCCCGCGTGCCGACCAGTACTGCTGCTACCTCCACCCCCCTGTCCAACGTACACCAACCTTGGCGCCTGCTATGCCCGCAGCTTTATCATCTCACCTCCATCTGGCTATCTTTACTTCCTGCGCTTCTACCGCCTCAGCCATTTAAATCTTTGTTATTGACCTCCTCTCACCTCGGCAACTGTTGCGATTCAGCCATTACGTTCAAGTCCATCGCTCCTCGGTGGATAATAATCAAATTGTACGCGAGAAAGGGCGAACATTTGTTTTCCCTAGCTGCGTCATTAGTCTTTCGATTTGTGAACGAACAACCGCGCTCAGATCAATGCTCTGTCTACACAGCAGCATTGCAAGCCTTCAGAGCGCCAATAACAGTCAAAGTCATCAGAGGCGACGTGGCATAGATGATCTTGGTACCTGTTAGCCACGGCGTGCTCACATGGACGTGGGAGTGACACTTACAGCCAAGAACTTCGCAATGATCATCTTGTCCTTATGCTCGGCATCAGCAACGTCAGCGAGTACCATGACCTTCATGGCGCTGGGCCCTGCTGGCATCAACATCATCGTGAACCACAGCATAGGGTTCTCAGGGAGCCAAGAGGTCTTTGCAGCAAGCAAGAACACAAAGCCGACGCTGATACTGCTGGTCGTTAGCTTCTAAAGACCCATAAGGGGACATAACTTACGCCGGCCAAATGAAGTACCTGACAACAGCGACAATCGCAACAGGCGCCCAGTTTAGCTTCCCAGTGTCCTCGCCACGCTTCTCCTTGCGCAATGCTTGTGCGAGCTTGACTCCAACGACCACGACTTGCAGCGTGACGAACAGCTGGCCGATGTTCTTGATGCTCTGTGTAAGCCAGGCATTGAAATAACCACCCTTGTTGCTGTCCGCGAAAAAAAGTGTATGTAAGGGAGGGGAAAGGCCGATAACTGCACCGGCGATGGCACCGATTAGAGGGGGTGTCATGAAATTGTAGAATGCGGTGATGGCCATCTGGAGGAACGAGGGCAGTTTTTCCATCGAGTGATTAACGATGCGGTGTGTATGCTTGTTAGTTCTATGCAGGCGATGTCTGACCGCATGAGGCAAAAGAGAGGTCTCAGGCGCTGAGTCTGAGGAACTGTCATCGCCATTCTCGTCTTCATCCTCATTTTCTTGCGCTTCAGGGTCGTCACGGTATCGCTGATGTGGAGCACCGCCTGAGTGAGCACCGTTGCCATTCCCGCTCTGCTGTTTTTTGTTGTCTTCAGGGCCATCTTCATTGTCACCTTTCAGTTCGCTCGGGCCGATGCCGAAAGTGAGAGCATGCGACACCACGGCTGAGACTAGGAAGTAGGTACGCGCACGTGTCACTGCTTCAGAAGTCTCCTCGCCGGATGAGACCAGAGGGCTGAGTATGCCGGTTGTCTCTAGAGATTGGATAAGGAGAAGCGGGAGAGAAGTGGTGTTGTTGAATGCAATTGCAGGAACGGTCCAGCATGGGAGGTTTAATACTCGGCGGAGAACGCGACCAAGAAAGATTGAGAGAACGTTATAGATGATAGCCCATACTAGTCCTGTTGTAAGCTCGATGTTTCATAGACAAGACTGCATTTAAATTGACTTACTGATGATGGGCACGTATTCATACGCTGTGTCAGGATTTAAGGTGTTGCCCAGGTTGTTGATGAGCAAGCATGGCAGCAAGACTTTAACAGATGTCTTTGAGATCTTGCTCGCTGCATCAGCATCAAGCAGACCGAACTGCGAGAAAGCTACGCCAAACCCGATAGTGAGAATGACTGAGACAGTGGCCTGAATGCCTCCTACGAGAGGTTGGATGATGCCGCTCATGGTGAAGGACCTTTGATGTTAAGAGATGCAGCTGAAGGAGGAATGAACAGAATCTTGCAAAGAGTTTGCGTTTGTCGTCTATATTGTCTCCGTCAATCTCGAGCCTTCAAGCCAAACAATACGCCGTGCCAATGTTAGCATTCAGGTTATGTTCGAGCCAAGGGCGACATGCTGGAGCTGCCAATGTTTTTGGCGTCCGCGTGAACCTTCCAGTGACGTCAATGCGGCAAGTACAAGCGCGTGCATCATCGTCTTCACGTTTGAAAAACAATGGTCCGCTGCGTGTGGATTTTCGAATCAACGAATTGGTTTATTGAAGATGTGTCGTAGGGGATCGCGTGCTGCCATACCAAAGAGAGAATGGTGCATCCGGTGGCTAGGTTGATGTACAAAAGACCCGCGAAGAGCCGTCCGGTCCGCGATGCCGTGAAGATGGGATTTAGAAACGTGATTCAGGACGCGTTGGCGCCGAGAGCTGCAATACGGGAGTCCCACAAAGACGTCAACGCGACCTCGGTTGGCTCCACCGACGTGTCGAGCTGGTGTGATGGTTGACGTCGAAGTCTGTTACTTTTAAGCTTAAAAACCCAGCTGGAGCGGTCGAATGACTGAACAACTTCCCTGTTTCAGATCAAGGACTTCTAATACCATGTGGCATAGGCCTCGGCTCTTGCAGTACTCGCTGCATAAGTTGTGGCCTACTAGAAGTTCTGTGCAATCCTCGCATTCCTTTCACTCGCGCTTATATACACCTGTTCCCTTACTGGACTCACTGTAGTATCAGTGTCTATCTCGGCATACCTCAACAGTGCACTCACACCGATCTCTGAGTGCTGGTGTTCTAGTGCCCGCCCATCGAGCTCTGCCTTTTCGTATACAATCTCACTGTTTCCAGGTTCATGTAGTAAGTTGATATTGGTCGTGGCTGATTTTTGGTTTGGTTGTGCTTGCGATGGCGCAGGAGGAGGAATGTTGCGCCGAGAAACAAAGCAAGAAGTATCGTGCTACCGGCGGCTACGCCTGCTATGGCTGTAGCGCTGAAGGCCGGCTCTTTGGTCTGAAATGTTGGAGGCACTGAGGAGGCTGGGCCGGATGCTCGTGAAAACGAAGTGGCCTCATGGTCCATAGTAGTTGCTACACTGTTGCCTTTGATAGTATTTGCGTCTGATGAAGGCCATACAAAGGCTGGAGTGGCAGCCAGGGATGATGTGGCATTCAAAAATCGAGTGACAGTCACGTCTGGGCTCTCTACAATTATCCTGCCAGTGTGGGTGATGGCCCATACTGCAGAGGTACTGGTAGCAGGTCTTGCGGTGAGCAATATTGCTGTTTGCGTTGTAGTGCTCTACTCAATGACAGTTAGGCCAGCAAAACATGGCTTTCATCTCAGGTATACTGGCCTGTGCCTTGTGATCTCTCTGTCTATATCGATTGATAGACCTTGAGTAAAATACTTCTTCCAATCACCGAACAGCTGTGCTTGTGTAAATTTCGAAGCATCAAAGAATCCACATTCTGCCCTGAACCTGGTCACAAAGTCTTCATCACATCAGCACGACTCTGAGGCTTCCTTCACGTAGCTTACACATTCTTTCGTCATCTGATGGACAGCTTTTCGATAGACAACCTGTGAAAACACGAAAATATGACGCAACTCCTCCATCTAGTTCGCAAAAGCCCTTTGGGTTGTCGGCACAAATACTTTCAAGATGTGCAATATCACCCAGACACACGCATTCTGGGTCTTTTCAGTAGTCTCTGGCAGACAAAGCTTTGGAAGCGTACGCTGTATGGGACGTGTGAGAGCCACGCTGGCTTTGGTATAGGTTCGTAGCAGACTCGTGCCGCTGTCGCGAAGCCCACGAGAAATAGAACTACAATCAGCATGGTGACAAGGTGTGAAGAATGAGCAATTGTCAAGCTGCCACGGTTGAGGGGAAGTCATTTGGCTGAACTGTCGATCGGGTGAAAGACAAGGAAATGTGTTTGCCGCCTGTCTGTGCAGTACACAAAACCCTCTCACTTGACAGATGACAATCAAGATAACGGACGTAATCAAAAGGAACACCAAGTTCTACCAGCAACTAGTTCGATTACCGGGCATGGATGATCTAGCCACTCACAATGGATCTGTATGACGCAGGTACAATCCGTTGGCCATTACACCCGTGTCAATTGATGCAAGCTTTCCAGAATCAGCAAAGACACCACACTGCATTCGTGAGCGGTTCATGCAAGCATTCTGTGAGTAACGGTGAGACCAAATATTGCACCAGCACGGTAGCTGAAGGATGCCCCCTTCACTCTCAATACAGCCAATGAAGATTGTGCATATGTGCCACAGTCTCATCCTGACGGACAACAGCAAACATAGCTTTGCGGAATCCCGGAGCGAATACTTTCTAACATATCAACAACTACAACACAAAGATCCTGTACTGTAACATCGAGATCATTGTCACGTTCGCAGCATTGTTGGATATCCTCAAAAAGGTTCCTAGGAGGGGCATCCATGCTTAAAGGGGGATACACGTGATGTATATATCAACCATTATACGTTATCGGGAAAGATTGCAGATTCCTAGAATCCCCTTCTGTGTTTGAACCGGTCGACATGTCTCTTTTGCTCAAAACAAGTTCGTATGCAACGATAAATATCTCTTCTTCCGAACACATGTAAATTCGAATACTCTACAGAGCTCGAGCGATGTCAACGCTGTACACTGAACTCGATGCACTCGTCACTCCTACTGTTGACGGCGAAGTTCTGGCCATCTCCGCAGGCGCCAGGGCACTTGGGCGTAAGATGGTTTCTGTCGAACTGTTGCTTCCTGCGAGTAGCTCATCGATTCTCTTTTGGAACCCGCATCCACTTAATCGATCGCTGAGAATAGCAACTTCTTTAGTTTTCCTTGTGACCTTCCTGTTTGACTTCCAATAAAAGAAGCCTAAGCCAGCACAGAGGAAGACCAGGAGGAGGATGCCAGTTATGATACCGCCAATTGCGCCTGGGCTAAAAGAACTGGAAGCTACAATGATGGATTGCGGTTTCGCAGAAGTTGCCTCTGAGCTGGTGGATGTTGACGTGTTCAGGGTTGCGCTGGGGGTACCTGAAGTGGCTGTGATTAATGTCGACACGAATGTCACGGGAAGCGAAGTAAAGACGGCAGCAGTCGACGTAAATGACAGCGCAGAAGACTGTTCTATGCTAGGTGTAGTTGCAGATGGCATATTTACCCATCCTGTCGATCCAACTAACACCTTGGTATCATCAGGGAGATACGGCACCCAATCCCAGGGGAGATCGTCCCATCCCGACATTCCCACTTGTCGACATGACTCTAGCCAATTTTTCAAGAACACTGCTTCGTTCAGCTATACTTGTACACCTTTCAGTTAACACATATACACATACGCTCTCGGTCGTGTCCATTAGTGCACTCTTTCATAAGGCAATCGTTGGAGAACAGGCTGTTGTGTGCAAGCCGGCTATCAACTTTGCAGACACACTTCAGGTCATTTTCACAGAATATGTCTCGGTGAACAAGTCCCCCATCGGGGTAGAGCATGCATTTCTCGTTTATCTTGGAAGATCAGCAAGGCTGTCATTGGAATGGAAGTAATTGCCTACTGTACAGCCTAGTCGCTGATCCACAGTGGTCGTCATAGTGTAGGAGTTGGAAGTGCACCGAGTTCGTGCACAGGGAGAAGAACAAATTGTTGGTCGGAGAGCCGGGTCATAAGATAGTAGTGGAGCATCGAAGTTCTATGGCGCTCAAGTGGGTGTATAAAGATGCTGCGAGTGGACCCTTTATGAACAAACGGTGTGTGGAGGAAACAAGAGAGTACAGTTCGTATAGACAAACTGAGTTGGCAGCTAGCATGTGCTAGGCCAGCCATCTATCTCTGCTATTATTGTTGAGAGTACAAGAAAGACACGTTGGAAGCTAGAGCGGTGTGTGAGAGCGTAAAGGAGTGGATTCATTATCGATTATGTAGATGCGTTGTGCGTTTCCACGTCATGCGTGACGGTCCCGTGTGTAAATGCGCAAATGTTGTACCCCAAACTCCGTTGTAATGCTGAAGGAACGTGATTCGTTATCGTAAACGCAGAGGTAGATATGTAGGACCAAAAAGGACAAAGTATTAAGCCCACACGACCCGCTTGTTATATTTTGGTCCCTCGCATTCGGACTTCAGCAAGGCCTTGTACTCTGATATCTGTTAGTATCTTGCACGTCTCTTGATTACCATGTGGATTTGACTTGCGATAGATAGCTCCAGCTGTACAAGCTTTCTTGCCCACGTCGCCATCGATGCATGGCTGCACGGTCTGTACGTAACGAGTGAGATCCTCCTGGGAAAGAGAGCAGAGAGCCCCAAGGTCGTTAGGCACAACACCGCTGGAAGCACCGGTGGGCATAAATGTACCATTTGTCGTAGCCAAACATGTCTCTGCGGCGCATGTGGGGACCTTGAACTGCCTCGAAACGAAGCCTTGTGGTAAGGACCAGACAGCCGGAATGGCAGTAGCGATGACGGCGATGTACGCAGCAGTCTTCATGTTGTCGATAAGGAAGGTGTTGGGAAAGTGGATGTGTGATAGTATTGAGATGGCTTGATGAATTTGATGTTTTCTGATGAAATTGAGTCTTTTCAATATCTTCCAGGAAACCAAAGGGTTTATATGTATTCGCGAGTTTGGTCTATTTCGAGCTCAAGCTCCGCTTCCCTGCAGATCAACCTACGGTCTCGATCGGAAGTTCCGAGGGGGGTCTCCGAATGCAGGACAAGTGCACCGTATGACAAAGAAAAACCAGCAAGAGCTGCGTTCTCGGTAGCGTTCTGTTCCACAGGAGTCTGGGTTGTGATTTTATTCTGTAGAAACCGGATGTTTATGCCGCTAGCAACGAGTTGATGTTCGTGAGACGTGAAGATGCTGATAATGCGTAGCGGTGCGTGTGGTGGCGTCGTCAATAGTTCGTAATAGTACTGTACATCTCGTGAGCACTTCAACTTCCATATCCTCAACACTTTTTAGACACAACATACACCTAGAAATAGAAACACACATCAGTGGATCTCAACGCGTATCAATCATCAAGTTGTGTGTTGCGGAGCAGGGAACGTCATGGAGCAAAGAGAATCAAAGTGGAGCCCGTGCGGCTGAGGCGTCATTCCTTCCGATAGCGGGGCATATAGGATCGAAAGCTGGAGCTCATTGTTCACAGTTACGTTTCAAGATACAATCTGACTGTTCAATGACTGTGTGCAGAGACATTAATCACTGTTCAGAGTGGTACGAAAGACGATATTCTCAAATTCAATATATTCTGAAACCCACACATGAAAAGAAGCCCTGATCTCAGACAAACGGTTTCCCAAAAAAAGCCGTCTTTCTCTGAATCTCTTCCGCCCAACAGGATTAGTCATTAACCCGTCCAGCAGGCGCGAAGTATCGAGTATGTATTGCCTCAGCGTACCCACCCCTACGTCCTGAGTACGCTGGTCTCATCTCCTCTCTGTCTGCACTTAGAACAAGCAGTCCAGGCAGCAACAGCATGCTAAACCAGCACAAAGACCCGCGAAGAGACCGCCGCTTCCACTTCCTTGTTGTCTCCTATCATCCTGGTAGTACCCTCCTGGCGGCGGCGGACCCTGCTGGTAGTACATCTGTTGTTGTGGCTGTCCATACTGTCCCCCAGGAGGACCATACTGGCCCTGAGGAGGCCCGTAGCCAGGGCCTTGCTGATAGGGATTGGGCGAGTTGCCATAATAGTCATTGCTGCTGGGCGGGCCCTGCTGGTATGGCTGCATGCCACCCTGATTGTAGGGACCAGCATCGTGGTGGATGGGTGGTGGCGACTGAGGGTATTGCGGCGGTGCGCCCTATATTTTGGTTAACAAAGTGTTCTCGAGAACTCAAATGCAGTGAGGCAAGCCAAGACATGTGGCGCAAGTGTTGAGGTGGGAATGTTGCGCAAGGGATTGCGTTGGAGGTATGAACTTGCAAACATACGTATTGCTTGTTGGCATCCATTTCAGGTACGTGGACAACGGCGAAGAGTGTGGTGTTAGAGTGTAGGTGTTAAGTCACAGGTCGACGGTTTCGTACTCGTTGCTGCAGGTGTTGCGCGGCGAAGCTGGGCGGTGCTCGTTCCGAGGTCGATCAGATATGCTAGGCTCGTTGAACGCGACTGTTGTCCACCAAACATTTAACTTTTAGAATTGCAATGTTGAGTTGAAGTGTACAAAATGGAGAAGTCAAGGGGAAGTATGCAACACAGCGTGCGAATGCGGAGCCCGCCTTCTCGTAGGAAAGGGAGGATGCTACTCCTCCTGTCGCAACATCAAGTGGCTGTGCACTGCACTGTCTAATGCAATCTAAACTCAATACAGTGCTAGCGTATCCGCAACCTCTTCTGCTCGCAAGTCAACAGACCACCAAGGCTCTCTCGCGGACGGCCCTGGGCATTTGCGTCTCCCTGTCTTCCTTCGGTAGACCTTCATTTTCCATCTTGAAGGGGCAGCGTCGCTGGACATCTCCGCTCGATTACCACGTGCATGCAAAACGTAAACAAAGTAACGTGCTACAATGACTAAGAGACGATTACTGTTGCTTACCCTAGATACGGTGGACGCTTGAGGTTTATATCAGAGATCTTAGTCATCTCCCATTGCTAGATGCTCAGGTGGTTTTTTGTTTACCTCAGCTGCGATCGAACCGATCAATGACGAGCTGATACCAATTGTATAAGCGTTCGATATTATTTGATGCGCAAGGCTGCAAAGGCTAGGGCTGTCAGTAGGCAGACTGCGAGTTCGAGAAAACCGCACTTTCTGGAACATTTTTGCAATGGCAAAGGCATCAGCCGACTGCCTGGAACCCCCTTGCTCCTGGCCATCACTGGCCACTCGTTCTGTTCAATTCAATCATGTCTATGAGTAGCGGCACCTCGTGTGTGGCTCAGCGCACTTCTCTCATGTACTGAGATGGCTGCCCATAATATGAATGGTTCCTCTGCAAAACATCTTGTGCGGAATATTGACTAGGTGGTGGCAGCTATCAAGATGACATTTGACAGGCAGAATTTTACCTCAACGTATCGTGCTGGTATTGTTTGTCGGATATAGGTGCATAGCCTGACACAACATTTTGGGAGACAAGGGAGACATGCCCATTTGTACAAATGAGTTGATACGAAGACCACTTCCAAAGAGCAGACATTGTCGAACTATCTCGATGTTTTGTTATAAGCCGCCACATTGTTGTATGGGCATGCCGGTGAACACAGCTAGCACTCTACATCGATGCACACTCCCTCAGATCGCATTGTCAACGTGGTTAATTTCGGACTAAATATTTTTACTTGAAATACCTTTAGTTTGGTGATCCACTGATTCTTCAAGGGAATCTTAATTTGTAGATTGTAAGGATCTACGCCTATATGTCGTACGCCGTATCATCCAGCAGAGCCCGGTATCTTCTGCAAGGATGTACGTGAATGCCTTGCTCTTGTGGTGTCAACATATATTTGGACCTAAGAAAATGCACTCTTCACTCAGAACGAGCAGAAGACAGTGACACGACGCGTATCCTCTTTGGAGCCGCATGGTTTAGTACATGTGTTACTGCTCGAACATTTTGAAGGCTCCTAGGCAGTCTTGAACCCCTGCAAATTCTTGTGCGTCAAACCTTGAGGGATGGCCATAGTTATCGATGCCCTTCTTGTGACCTCCAATACTTTTTGTACAACTATGCAAAGTGAATAGGAAGTCAGTTAAATGGTTTGGTCGATTGGGGGAGCAGAGACAAATGTGCTGAAGATCGAAGCTAGTTTTCCTTAATTGGAAAACAATGGTAGCAGAAAACACGGTTAACAGCGGTGGCTTTCACAACATCGAGACCTAATGAGGAGGTTACTGGAAGTTCTAAGCTGGATGTGCCAGGCGTGAATCAGTCCGAACAGCCCCCAATATCCGAGGACTTTTGTGATGGATGAACCTCACTCCATAGCCACTATGATAGGAGCAACCACAGCAGAAGGAGATCGTCTATGCGTGATATTGATACTGTTTTTAGACAGATTCCAATAAAACATCATAAAAAACTCCATGAGCCGCTCGAGATATGGTGCTCCTAAGCTTTTCTTTCAACAGGCGAAGACTGTGCATACATGATGTCGGTTGAAGTTAATTGCTGGTTTGACAATACGGGGGGTACCAATGTATGCAATTGTGCGCCCGTTCGATAGGCTCACGATTGATTGATCCAAGGTTTAAACATAGTCTATTAAGCAAGACTATCGACCAGGGCTGCTTAGATGACGTACATGTCTTCATCTTCAAGTGGAAGGTATCCAGCGTACAAGGAGCACGCAAACAAACTTACGTGCCACCTGTGACTCCCCGCTCCATAAAATGTCACATAATTTCTCAGAGGCAAGGCTTGCTATACTCTAGCTCTGCCAAGTTTTCGAATCAGTAGATCCGGACTAGAAAAAAAGGAGAGCTGTAGCGATCCTCTTCTTTTAATTTTGAAGGTTTGGGAGATGAGCGTGTAGTGCAGGTACTAGAAGATATTTGGTGAGAATTTTATAGAGGTAAGCACAGTGTGACGTTCAAGATACCTTGTGAGGAGTACGATGTTTGGGGCCAGCCGCGACGACAGAAACGTATGTATCACCATCTGACGTCTGATCACGGGTATCTCAGGTGTAGTGCGCAGGTATAGAACGGGAAGTGTGCCTTTCTGGTGGCTTTCCTCATCGTGAAAGCAGAATCCAGGGCGTTGAAATTCTCTCTGAATCATATTGGTGTATTGCTGAAAGGAACCATTTATTCGTGGTATGTCGGCGGTTGTCTTGCAGAATAATAATAGTTTCCCCCAGACTCAAAACCAATAAATGGGTAATGGAATAGCAGAACTTCAATGGGGCTGATGAGTATGCTTACAAGAGACAAGTTTTTCGGACATCGAACAAGTTTTACAGCTGTAATCACAGTGTAACGCAGAGGTCGCTGGGTTTACATTATCAAGGTAACGCAAGTCTTGGGCCTCGAATCGAGAGAAGGAGAAGAAATTTGTCTGTCATCAACTCTCAAATTTTAGTATTAGATTGGATTCTGTTTTATTAACGCCCGGGGGTTACCTTTACATACATTATGACTTCAAAACAAAGTGCTTCTGCGTAAGAATCGAAACAGCACTGAGCCGTGGTCTTGAGACGTATATTTCATTTGGGATATGAAAAGATAAGATGTACACAGGCATGCATTCAAAGAAGGAATATAGAGAAGAAACGGCAGCACTGATATAGTCAATTCTCATGTGAGAGGCCCTCTAGCTCTTGGCCTGGGGTTAAAGAAGGCGACAACGAACTCACATAATTTCGTTACGGCTGTACATTTCTCAATGCACCCTAAGCATGTTACTGGCCAGAGATGGAGTTGTGACTGGAGCGCATCACTTACCATATATTAGCCCAGTGCTTCACAGTCACCTCAATCCATACTTTCTACGCTCATCCATATCACAGATATGCCATGTAAATAAAGCTTTCTAGGGGTCCTACATCCGGTCTTCGGAATACAGGATAGGTTGACAGATTGATACACCATATTTATCCATGACCACCCCCCACACCACTAAGGCAGTGAGAAAACATACCAGGGACAGCAAGGCCGTTTCTGGAGATTTCAAGGTTCTTCAGTGACAGAGCGTCGTGGCATAAGTATGAGTAAGATCAGCCTTGAGCGCACAGAAAACCAGGATAACGGCACTTGATCAAAGCCCTTTTATCGAGAACTGGGTATTCGGTCTGTTCAGAAGCGTATTTTTAACCATCGAGAAAGGGGTTCAATGATCTGAAAAGTTGAACTGCACTTGAGGGCATAATCTGTGACAATCGCGCAAAAATGTAGGTAGATAGAGATTTATGCAGATGGAGCATCAATATACTTGATTTCTTGGCACACAACATGCTAAACTGAGCCTTCGATACTGTCGTGGAGGTAGATGCATATCACGGTCACAGCAGATACAACAAGACTATATACGGGCGTGGATTATACAAACCTGTGGGCGTGTGATATATTCGCATCGGGGTTGTTGTGCATCGTGAAAGGATCGAGGAACGGGGACGAGGATCGGGGTACATCGAGGAGTGTTGGGGAATTGAAAAGTTCGTACTACCGAGTTCGACCGTGTAGTGTACAGAAAACCGAGTTCGGCCGCTTCGAGATCAACCGGTCGACCGATGAAGGTGGATAGAACCCAAGACCGAACCGCATCGAATAGGATATCGCTGGTACCGACTCGCCAATGAAAGAATCCGATCCGACTTTTCGACTGCGCATTGATTAATGTAGTGCATGGCCGCGAGTAAACTCAGCCACCACTAATAGAAAACAGGGCCCTTGACTATTTCGCGCTACTTGGAACCCACGCATAGAGCAACTCGAAAGTAAAAAAACACGCGCCAACACAAATGATCTGATAGACGGGCAGCCCAAGCACTGCCTGCGCGAAGCATGACAGCTGCTAGCTCTACTCGGCAACGTCGAGATCTTCGTGTGCGGCAGGGGGAGGAGGGGAATCGGCTGCATTGTTAATTAGAGAAGATTGTCATCTACTGGGTTTGGAAGCCATACCCTTGCGCTCTTCGCCAGTAGCACGAGCCTCGCCTTCGCGCCTGTCATCACGCTCACGGTCGCCACGCTCACGGTCACCACGGTCATCATCACGGTCGCGGACATCCTTCATCTCGCGATCACCATCAACTGGGCTCCTGGACCTGTCGCGGTCGCGACGGTCGTAGTCGCGCTCACGACGGTCATCTTTGCGAGGAGACCCGCCACGCTCACGACGAGGAGAGGTGCTGCGGCGACGGGGAGATCGGTCGCCACGAGATGGGACACCACGGTCGTCGCCGCGAGAGCTGCGGTCGCCACGGTCGCTACCGCGCTCACCACGGGGACGATCACGGCCAGAGTCGAAGCGCCATGATGCCGAGGGAGGTGTGCGGGCCCACTGCGTATCATCAGTCAAGGTTCTTTGTAGTCAAACGAGTAGACGTACCTCAATCTTCAACAAGTCATCGCGACCGATGCGCTTGTTATGCATCTCGTGGTAAGCATCGTCAGCATCGCGACGGCTCTCGTACTCTACGAAAGCGAAGCTGCTGATTGTTAGCGCCTCGTGGGAGAATACAGTCAAGGAAACACTTACAGCCGAGAAGAAGCCGAGCGCGGGGCCGGAATGTCGCAGCGAACAAGGCGACCGTACCTTCGTGTATGTTAGAGACGGTTGACTTGTAGTGTTGTGCAGAAACGGTGACGAAGGGAGGTTGTCGCTGCCGGCAGGCGTAAGCGCCTAGGGGAGGAGCGAGATGTCGATACGCATAAGGAAGGCGCAAACAGGAATGACGAAGGATCTGGACATAAAAAATGTCGGGGGAGGATGCGACGACGATATCGACGGCGTTCGGGGAGGGAGTATGGCATTATGGGACATACCGTTCGAACTCGTAGGCGAGGTCGCGAGCGCGGGTGCCGTGGCCGAACCCGGTGACGTAAAGGGTAGTGCCGCCTCCGCGAGACATGATGATGCAAGTATCAGTTCGGGAATGTGGGTTTCGTGATACAACCTGCGATAATTGTGACAAGTCGTGGGGTGCTCCAGATGGAGGTGATGGCTAGGAGATGGTCGTCAGAGCGCTGCGAAAGACTTGAGCAAACGGAGCTAGCCGGGACTTGGCAAGAATGATCATCACACGCGACATGAACGTGAACTTGAACTTCAAACCGCAACTACAAGATCGGTTTCACTATGAACGCATTTGCTAATTCTTCTCAATTGCAGTCGCCTTGGAAAGCTGATCAAAGCAGCTCTTTCGAAATCGTCTGCTCGTCTGATCGTCTAATGGTGCAGAGAATGCTGAGCACGCGATATGCCCAAAGGGCATAAGAAGAACTATACTTGAACATCCTCGCAATTCGCTGACAGATTTTTGTACAGGTCGAAGGTTCAAGGTGAGAATTTGTGAAGTGAGCGATTGGATAAATGTACGTTGTGGTCTGCCTTCACGTGTACTACCTCTATTCCACCACATTCGATGGCCAAATACCCTGATGACCACAACCTTTGTCAAGGAAGCACGACAACCTCACACTCTCGCAAAGTTACTGCTCAAGCACTGGTACAGATCCATTCGTCTTCCCTAATACATCATATGCACCCTCCCGTTGTCGATGTTCCATTTCCAGGCTCTCCTATTGGCCAGGCGCAACAATGACGCAGCCCCGCCATCAGCCTCAGCGGAAATTCGAGCTATCATGAGACAGACACGCTCGCGGTCCAACGTTCCACGATCAACGACACCAAACTCACACACCTTAACTAGGCTTCTCCTTCAAGCAGCTCTCTAGCTAATATATCTCTGTTCGCTTAACAACTTTCACCATAGGTCGCAAACGCCAGGAATATCGCCAGAAGGCTCAAGAGGAAAAGCGGCGGCACAAAGAAAAAAGTGCAAAGGGTCGTCCCAGAAACAGAGATAGAGGACAGGTCGGTCGCCGCAGCAAGATGGGCAACGAGGAGTCAACGATGGTGGATCCATCTACAAAGCCAGAGACGCTAGATGCTCGCACAACGGAAGCTCTTGCGAAGTACATAAAGGAAGGGAAAGCCCGAAAGATTGTTGTTCTAGTAAGGCGAAGTACTTAATGGAAAAGACAGCAGCGCACTAACGCAGATATAGACTGGTGCTGGAATAAGCACATCGGCCGGTATCCCGGACTTTAGGTCACCAGAAACAGGTCTTTATGCAAATCTCGAACGACTAAATCTACCACACCCTGAGGCTGTCTTCGAGCTTTCATTCTTTCGCGAGAATCCGCTTCCTTTCTACACGCTTGCGCAGGAGCTCTATCCAGGGAAATACCGGCCAACAATCACACACTCTTTTATCAACCTTTTGCACGAGAAAGGCTTGCTGCTCAAACTGTTCACACAAAATATCGACTGTCTTGAGCGTGAGGCAGGTGTTCCCGGAGATCTGATCATCGAAGCACATGGCAGTTTTGCAGAGTCGGTACACCCTTTGATAAGCAAGCTGCACAACACTACTAATTACTCCATAGCCAAGCCTGCATAGATTGCAAGAAGGCATACCCTAAAGATGATATGCTCGTACATATCGAAAACAAGACGGTACCTCGCTGTCCTGATGCATCATGCAACGGACTCGTCAAACCAAAGATTGTCTTCTTTGGCGAACAACTACCTGCCGAGTTCTTCGAGAACCGAGACTTGCTTTCTGAAGCCGATTTATGCATTGTCCTCGGTACCTCACTTTCGGTCCAGCCATTCGCCTCCTTGCCGCATCTTGTGAACGACTCAGTACCCCGCTTGCTCATCAATATGGAACAAGTTGGTGATCTCGGCTCGCGGCCAGACGACGTACTCATACTGAAGGACTGCGATACGGGAGTGAGAGAGCTGGCTAATGCGCTGGGTTGGGTGGGTGAACTCGAGGCAACATGGGCGGGTACTGCGAAGGAGGGCCAGTTCGTGCCAGGGAAGAAAGAAGATGTGAAGAAGAGCAGGGATGAGGCGTTACAGGATGAGGTTGATAAACTCACAAAAGAGGTAGAGAAGACGCTCAAACTTGGTCGGGAGCAACAGAAGTGGCTGGATAGTTATACGGGAAGGAAGATTGCCGGAGAAGTGCGAAGTGAAGAGAAGAAGGGGGAATCGCAGCCAGAGAGGGGCGAGGATTCAAAGACACTAAGAACAGACACTGGAACATCAATCTCAAAGGGTGGACTGGGGCATGTCTTCCCGTTCCTGGGTGGAAACAAGAAGCACGATGGATCAGATGACTCGTAATGCTAGACAATTTCCTCCACGGGGTTTAAGAAACATAACATGAGTCAAGGAAAGGGTCTCCAAGCCATGGCTTTTACTTCTTGGCGTTAATCGTAGTCATCTCACTTTTTGGGCCTCCGGCGGTTGACATCGCTTCCGGGTAGAGCACTCCAGCAGCTGTCTTAGAGATACGTATCTTGAGCTTTTAATATGCACACTCTGCGTGTTTATCTAAAAGTTGACAGGAAAAGTAGCAAGAAGGGAGACGTTCGTATGGACCTGCAAAGCTCAAAGAATTATTAGCGTCCGGTTGGGTCTTTGCATTGGACGGTTCTAGAAATCTGATTGCTCTTGTTGTGGTGTATGAGAGCTCAAGAAACACAACCATATTAGTTGTGCGAATAGCTTCTGAGCGAGCAGGATGGGCCACAGAAATGTGGCATCTGCACAGAAGTTGGGAAATATACTAGGACCTTGGGACATGAATTAGACTTCTAACCCAAAGACAAGTAAAGGAGGATAGGACTTCATCAAAGTTGTGAACGCAAATCATACAACTCCGTCTGGTTTGCCAAGCCCATGCTGTACAAAACGCCGTCAGACTTCATTCTCGGATCCTATGTGCAATGGTCTTTATTCGTTCTGTTCCGCGCACTGAAAAGGCTCGAGAGCACTCGTACCGGCTTTAGGCACCTCGTCTCACTACCCATAAAGAGTGTGCCACTACAATCACGGGGCATGGAGTCCTTTGCCATGGCTTTGCGTCGGAAGAGAAATGGCAACATTGAAGCACACGATGGTTTTAAAAAAGAGCAGTTAACTCTATCACGAATAGGAATTATTATTCTCGTATTGTGTATCGAAAGAGGGCATGTTTATTCCGAACATCAACGAGCTATCGGAAGGCTATCATTGGTGTTAGTGTCGAAAGTGACTGGCTTCGATGGACTTTCCGCTAGCTTTCAGGTGCGCTCTTTGCCCGTGTTGGTATTGGAACCAGCCTCCTAGGTCTTCACCCATGATAAATTCAGGTTGGGAAATAATTTCCAGAGGAGATTTCCTTTTATCGATTTTTTTTTGTGATTGTTGGTAAGAAGTCCTCACAACTACAAAACTACTTCACATGTCCCGGCTCTGCAGCATTTCCACTCGCAACCTCAAAGCAGCGTATTTCTTGCTGTGCTCGAAGATATACTCAATATTCCACTGTTACCAACTGGCTCGCCCCTGAGTGTGCGTGTAATACAACCCTGCCCTGATGATTGTAGGTAATAGCAAAGATAAGCATGATCTCGCACTAATACAACCAGGCGCCCATAGTCTTCTTCGAAATCATGCAAGTTTTCTCGAATTATCTAATCCATCTACTGAGCCTGCTGTAAGAAGCTCGGTGCCTGATCCCAAAAGTAGGCCGCTTTACAAGCTGCTGTACCATGATCCTGTAAAAGTGACCACAAGCGTGCTCTCACTACAACTTCACTTTATGGTACCATCTGACATTGGCACAATGCCCTCTGCTGCTGGAGCCACACCCACTGTGGGCGAAATCGCCTTCACTGCTACCATTGCCTTCACTGTTGTGTGCTTGCACAGGCTGCTGTACAACAGTTAATATGTACACTATATTGGCTCTCCGAATGATGTTCAATCGGCAATAACCGCATGTGTCATGGTTACTTCGTACATGCGCTGACAGGTGGAGTGTGCTGTGGAGTAAAAAGTCAAGCTACTACTCTCTCGGGCACGCTAGTATCAACCGCAACAGGACCAAACACCATGGCGTACAGGATGCGGATTGCAAGCGACAGTCCGTCACTCCTTTACCAGCCACTGGGCGACTTCATCTTAATGGCGAGACTAGCCATCTTTGAACCCCGAACCGGTCTTGGCCTTGCCCAGTTGGTGTATGGCGCTTCAGACTGCTTAGTGGAGGAGACAGTGCTTGAACCTGTCATTCTATCCTGCTGCTATAAGCCCATGGATGTTGGTACATGTGGAGGAATTCGTATATTTTCTCTCCTTTTGGCACCATTTCTTCCGGCCGATGAACGCGCATTCACGCCATGACAATGATACTGTATTTTGTCTTCATGGACACCTAGAGGACATCGAAACGTCGAGCTTTGTTTAAATTGCTGGCGCGTCCGCCAATCAACTTAGCCTGCTAGTTTCCAAAATTTTACAGGGGAGTGGCGTACACTGCAACAGTCGCAAATACGTAAATCGATAAGAACAGCTAGAAAAAAGAGGACTCGTATTTTTCGGGCTGTCGAGAACGGGTCAGCGTGCGGTTGATGTTTAGGGTATGCGGGCTTCATTCTAGATTTCTTCCTCTCTGATCCGGTAATGCATTTGACCCCTCTGACATGTAGAGCGCGTCGAATGAACGAGGATGAGATATCTGTACAATCTTGTGAGGTGTGGCCGTCTCATCTTCAGGACGCTTCAATCCAGTACTTGCTAGTCTATAGTTTCAAATTGTGAGAGGCGATATACAGAAAAGTGAATATATGATATCCAGAAATGCTGCTCAGTAGCTCGAGCCTTGTCGATCATCTGTATTGGGTCAGTACCATCCTTGAAATGAAAAATGGGTGTCTCACAGTTTGCACCCATGGCTTTTCGCAGCTTCATTGTGACTATATCTGCATCCAACTCTTTCTTGTCGCTTGTCTGAATCTCGACCGCGTATGTTCGAATAACCTGCTTGACCTGCCCGCTCTGGAAGCTCATCTTGGCCTTTCGCATGATCTTGGTGTTGGGTCCTGAGTTTTCGATCAGCATTCTGCCCAAGTCTCATCCGCAATTGCACAACCCCAAAAGATAGACAATTTCCTTTGCAATGCAATATTGAAATCCAATTATAGTACAATGTCTGCCGCAGCCTACTTACCAGCCCAGACAATAAACGCGAATTTGACTCGTTCCGAATACTCATCGTTGCCCAATTTCACGCGTACATATCCATAAGCCGCCTCGTCATCGCCCAAAGTCTCAACCATCTCGGAAATATCGCCTGTGCCGCTGCCGGCCAGCTTTAGGTTGTCCTTTGTCGCAGACTCATACTTGAGAACAAGCCACGTGGTCTCTGACTTATCGCTTCTGACGTCTTCGTAAGCCTTGCTGATGTCTGGGTCAGAAAGGATATCATTAGGTGCTGGCATTTTGGACTGTTTGTTTGCTCTTGGCAGGGGTAGGAAAAAATATTGCAGGGGTGGTCGTGCGAATATTGAAGTGAGGAAGTTGGGATGCCGCATCCCACTTGCGGCTAGAATTAGTGCGGGGCTCTTCGCCAATAGTATTCCAGCAAATTTGATGTCTCTCCAACGCTCTGAGCTCTGCGAAGACATGCCTTCTCGACTTTTCGGGTGCTTCGACATTTCCTCGTGGTTCCGGTCGCATTCGTGCATGGCAAGATTGCTATATAATATGTTGGCTTATTTAGGCTCTAATCTATTTGCTCTCTTCTCAGTAGGGATAGCTTTCGACCATCAACATCTGAGAACGTGAGCTTTTCAGCCCTTAACCGTGCTGCGTTGTGTGCAATGCATTGGTGAGCACTATATATGCTTCTATTGCTTCTTTTCGTAGCTTTGTCAACTGCAAGCTGCCAGCGACGGTTTCTCTTCTCTCGTTGGAGAACAAGGGAAAAGGTTCAAACTCTGTGTATCTTTGCAGTCTGTAACAATAACTACCTCACCAAAACATGCTGCAGTCCACATACCAATACTCTCCTGCCATCCCACTGGGCCACCATACTGGATGTCTGAGATGACAACTAGCTGGCCAATGATTCTTTGCACACAACCCTTCGTGGACAGACCCAAGACAATCCAATTCGTGTAGAATATCAGAATTCGTGCCAGTAAGCTTTCAGAGGGAGAACAAAGTGGTCGGTACATGGTGCGATCCTCGCTGATGGCCATCGATGCCATTAATGCTGGTTGAGGAGTCGTGAGCTGTGGTGCATACAGAGATCAGGCCTCTTTGGACAATTGCATTCCGAAGCAGCTCTGCAGCTACCATCGTGCTGGCTATTCCTTTAAACGCATGGTTCAAGATGACTTCCATACCAGGTGCATTATTGTTGAATGAATTACGGTTCTCATTCCTGGCACAAGGTCAACTCAACAACTTGGCAACACCATACGGCCTTTTCAAACAGCTAAGGAGCTCGATTGCTTTTCAAGGCGAAAACCGTATCGACTAACTACCTCTGACAACGACATTACCAGCATGCTCAACTCTGTTCAATCTCGTGAAACCAACCCTTTCTTCATCAGCTCTGAAATATATGTACTGTCAATAACAACCTTGGGGTATCTCACTTCGTGTGCGGCGGAAAAGCTGGCTGCACTACATCTACATCAACCGAAAAGTGCAGAATTCATGGTCCAACTAACGCTGAGATGCGCTCCAAGACTCAGTTATTTTACCTGTGAGTACTTCGGTTCCTGCACATTCAATATACTGGATTTGATGATCCACGTGAAGGCCTGCCGCATGTGTGTTCGGCCTTTGTGAATGCCACTATTCGTGTCTAGCTTTATGGCCAGACTCTCCTCCAGCGCAGAGTTCTGGTCTCGCACGAAAAGGTCGAGGAGTTTCAATCCTTTCACAGCACTGAAGAGTTGTCAACTTCGTTTGTGCCACTCAGCGCAGGGGAGTTGTTAGGCCACGCTGACTGCGATTTATCCCCTCTCATGTTACTTTTCTTGAGCAACTCATCACAGTCGGTGAAATATAGAACCTGTGAGTGATCAAATTGCATGTGTCTCATCTGATCACAACCACGAGCTTCTTGGCCAAGGCGAAGATTGCACCCTGACATCAGATAGACAGCTCAAAACAAAGACGGATACTAGAGAACGCAGTACGAGGTCGCAACACTAGATTTCCAGAGTCCTTTTCTTCAGTTATCGAAGTTTATGAGTACAGCTCAAAGCGGAGACATGTAGATTTTGGTGGAGCGTCTGAACAGGATGTACGAAGAACGGTGATGAATGTGGGAATCTCCCAGCTTCACAAGAAGTGGACGCATATCAACGTCAATAGCAAAATAGCTCTGCACATTGTCGACTACGATCTGGACAACGTTGTAATCTCATGCTCGGTTGCTGGGCCAGTGGGACAAACAATTGCCTCAAACTTCAAACCACATATCACAAACCGCAAACCGCAAACCGCGTACCGCGTGAGCGTTGGTAATTGCCTAAGACGTGTAGGGCTCCTCTACTGCAAAATGGGATACTGGAAGGATGGTGATGTATCATGATATTCCACACCGGATTGCATTGGCCTCTAAGACTGCTCTGTTCAGAGCCAGGAGCAGCACAGCCTTGCAACACGATGGCACTAATCATTGAGCTTGGGCTCAATAGACGGTGGAATAGCTTCTGATTGAGTTGTGTTTCAGGGACATATTCGTCAACGTCAACGTCAACGTCAACGTCAACGTGTGCCTAATAAAAGTGTAGTTCATTCATCTTGTGTGCAAGTCAAGACTTTCCTCTGGTATTGCGACCAGATTTTCCAGCATTACAATCAATCACTCTTCATGCGAGCATGTGAGAGGCTACCCTGGCAGCTGCAATAGAGCTACGAACATGTATGGGCATCGAACTACGATCATTTCCATGTGGCAGTTATTGGCTGCTGGTGGATTGCATCAGATTGAATTCTCGAACGACTTTGCTTGAAAGTAGGCAGATTGGCATGCAGATGTTTGCAGAGGCACAATCAAACGACACTAAATATTTGTTTACCATGTCGACCAACAAGATGCGCAGTAACAGTATCTAGGCCCAACCCAGCTCGAACTGCCGTTACCGCCCACCAGTATCCTCTACATGAACCACAAGCATCTGTTAATCTTCGGTCCACATCCCACCACCGCTTCGCATTGCGTCGCATATAGTTCACGCACGTCTGCACATGCCCGTCCGCGGCTTCTCTCGGCCCGCCCATGCAGAGATTTTCATACATCAACGGTCATAGCTCTGCTACTGCCAGCCGCCCTCCATGCCAGCCATCATGCCGTCTGCCCAGCCCCCTCACCCCCTTCCCCACTCCACTCGATTATTCACACACCCAGAAATCTTCGCACCGAGCCAATCCATCCGTCAGCGGTAGTAGTATGGTCTGATCGGGTGGGTCCTAGCTTCGTCAGCAGTCTCAGAGTCGTGAGTTGAGTTTAGAGTGGGGTTGATGGTGGTGAGTGCGGACCATGGTTGACGCATACTTAGTGGTTAGTCAGAGCTTTGGCGTTGAATGTTAGCGTGAGCGTAAGCGAGGGACTGGCAGTTTTTGGTACGAGTGCACGGAGTGTGGGCCGAAGGGGATCGTGTTGTAAGTCTTGCACTTGGATTGTGAGAACGAGAGCGACGACATGACGCCGAGACATTCGCAAACAGGAAAACGTTCCTTGCTCTGTGTGATTGGAGCGAGAGAGGTCATTTAGCGGCAGGTCGAGGTGGGCAATTGCGTGCTCGAGGAGTTGTGAGCGCTGCGGCCAGGTGTGTCAGTTTTGGATTATACGACTTGTGACCGGGTGTGTTCTTTGACGAAAGTGCCACTACATTGTTGGGATCAAGCTACCTGCACCGTTTTGATGGCTCCCCTTTGAACTTCATTACAAGTGCTGAAGGCCGGAGTGTGCCTGGCGATGACCAACATCGATATCGTCTGTCTACCTGCCTAAAGCATCTGTTGTAAGCCAAGTCGCCGCAAAGGATGTTGCTTGTGGAAAAGGGAGCGGTTATTCCAACACTCATCTCCACTGCTATCGTCTGGTGCCATGCGAAGCCGCAAAGAGCCGTCTTTCGTAGGTGCAGACGGATCGTTGGAGATCCATACATCGGTCAGTGCACTGAGCTTCCATTATCCAGATCGCACCGAGGCACGTCGACAGAGAAGATGCCCAGCATCCTCTACAAGCACCCGCCGCGGAGCAGTATCTGGGCACTTGAGCCTGAACTGCTATCTTGAACGATGAAGAAAAGCTGGAAATGACATGGAGTGCCAGGTTGCTTAAGATTGCAGACTGCAGTGTCTCCCCAGCCAAACGGCCTGATGCAAGTATGTCGTGCGCGACATGCGAAGACGGAAGCGAATACGCCATGATGGCAAGCGGCTCTGCTGCTCGCTGCTCGATGGGAACCTGCTTGCGGCCGCTATGGAACGCTGCATTGCAGCGGATATCACCACGTATGCCTTGGAGCACATCCTCTGCATAGCTGGCGGCGTAGACATATATTGTTGTTGTTGCCGGCACATGTTTGGAGTAAATACGCTCAACATTGCACCTTCCACCTTTCGCCCCTCCCTCCCTTCGCCCCTTCCCCAAGCAAAGGGCTGCTGTGATGCAAGCATGCGGCGGGGTAACGCCGTCTATCCAGCAGTGCCAACTCGCGATACGACCCTGATATTACCGAATGTCCTATTTTGGAAGCGGGTGAGGTGTTCGAGGAGCAGGAATAGATTAGCGGTGCGGGAGTTTTGGCTTTCTCTAGAATGCCTGTTTACGGCTCAACGGGTAATCACGTTGATGACTGCCCCCCCTCCCTCTCACCTCTCACTTGTTGGAGTCTGTTGAGCTCATCCATGGGCATCTGGAGTTTACACACAAGGCGCTAGAGAATAATCCAGCAAGCGAGCCGGACACAAGAGCGTGAGGTGAGATGACAAGCAGTGGGGCGGAAAGTCCCCACGCACGACCGGTGAGTTCAGCCATGCTGGGCCATGTCACCAATCACGGGACGATCTGCCACCCCACGACCCTCGTTCGGGATGCAAGGAGCGGCGGTGGCTTGCTGCTCCTTCCAGACCCCGATAACGGCTCTGCTGGCGTTCGACGTGGCCAGCTGTGATTGGCCAAGTGCGCCATCTGATCGGTTTGTTTTGGATGAGCATGCTGATCGATATGGGTTGGACGTTCGGGAGACAAAGCGCTGGTCTGCTGCTCGAGAAAATATCCATCTGGGAAAACCTGTGAGAGAGCATTCTGTAAAAAAAAAACTGTTACAGGCACAAGTGTGTCGTGTGCAACTGCACGCGAGATGGTGCTGCAGCAGTTCGCACTGGGTCATGCTCGATAGACGAAGCGAAGGGGGTACACGGTCTGCACGGGTCGCTGCAGCGCAGGGATACCCTTTCTTGCATGCATATGTAAAGGCGGGTAAGTGCAGATGGAACATGGCCAATCACAATGCCTGTATGGCCCAAGCGTCTTCGTATTGCGGGATTGCCTCGCAGCTGCAGGAACGCTTGTCGACAGACTGCAGCTGTTCAGACTGCTGGCGAAGAAGACACAATATCTGCATTTTCTCTATTGGCTGTGCATCAGACGTGTCTCGATATCGAATTGATGCCAGATGAACGCTGCCAACGGCAAACTGGTCGCCGCATACAGCGAAAAGCCCAAATGTGCAATTTCCAATTCTAGAGCGGTCTTCCCCATGCGTTGGACAAGAGGCGCACAGTCCCCACTGCGTGGCCCCTTCACGAGAACATTGTTGTGCTAGAGACAATGGCTGATACCGTAGGAGTTGCCTCCCTGGGGGACAATTGATGACGGTACTGGCTAGAAGTAGAACGCTATATGCAGATGATCAGCTCAACCCCATGTTTTGGCAGGTTATCGTTTGACGGTGATTCAGATCAGCGTGTCAATCTGGTGGCGGTGGTAGTGGTGCTGGTGCTGGTGCTGGTGCTGGTGCTGGTGCTGGTGCTGGTGCTGGTGCTGGTGCTGGTGCTGGTGCTGGTGCTGGTGCTGGTGCTGTTACTGCTGCTGCTGCTGTTACTGCTGCTGGTGCTGCTACTGCTGCCGGTGGCGGCGGTGGTGGTGGTGGTGGTGGTGCTGCTGCTGGTCAGCATGCCCGCTGATTCCAAGTCATGTACAGACGGGCGCGGGCCTTCTCCACGATCCGCTCCCACCTCGCGCCGGATGCGCTGCACGTTTATTTTGACCTGTGCATTTGCTAGACACATTAACCCACGCGGCGATGGTATGACCGAGCCTCACTGAAGGGATGAGGGAGGAATTCAGTTTCCACACGGTGGCACAGTGCGGATCGCTTACGCTCTCGTGGTCCCACAAGCTTTTCTTAGACTTGCTACCGTACTACAAGACTGGAAGGGCTTGGATCCTCCACCTCGACTGGGGTTTAGTCGAGCTCAATTGATGATGCGCTCTTTTTGGCCTCTCCTCATGATACCGTCAGTTGGTAGCACAAGTGTAAGTTTAGAGAGGCTGGCGGGCAGGGATCGCTGCCACGTCTCCTCGAGAATCTCAGCATGAGGGCGAGAATATTCAACCAGTGGAGACTGAAGATACCCCATGTGGTGCACAGGGTCGAATGAAATGCGAACAGTTGGTTCGGCGCCTGAGGCGGCCAGGCTGGCACAATGCCATCTGTCAAAGCTGGCCCGGCATGCTACACTCTGAACCAGCCCACCTTCCACCGTTCGCATGGGAGATGCATGATTTGAGCCGGACTGTCCCGCCCAATGCGCTGTACTGCGGGTCTGACAGCAACAATCCACTCGTCCACCATCTGAGACTACCGCACTCCAGCAAGACACGAGCTTGGTGTTGCGGCAATATCAGCGCATGCACAAAGTACTGGTGTACTGTAACGCAGCAATTGTCTCAGCTTACCGTATAGGCCAGGCTGTGTAGCAGCGTCCTGCCCCCTCCAAGGCGCTGGGTCATTGAATCCGACAGGGAGGGAGACACGATGGTGAAGTTTGCGTCTGAGTGCGGGTGGCTGTTCAAGAGACTAGGCGAGAAGGCGTGACTGAGCTGGCTTCCATCCCAAGTGGGATTAGCGGACAACACATCACTCACACCGCAAGTAGACCTCGCCCTATCATTCATCACGGCATCCACATCCAAAACCAGGCCTGGTCGCACAACCGGCACGTTTGTCGAGCGCAGTCACTATGGATGGAAATCCAGCTGCGAGCACAGGTGGAGACGAGCAGTGCCGCGGCGCTCCCATTCTACTGAGTGTGTGGCTCGTTTCGTCCTCTCATCGACCACCCTGCTGACATGACATGAGCGTCGCACTCTCTCGAGTCTCCACGTTGCACATGCTCACCTTGGAGTCGCTCGCTTCGCGCCTCTGAAGCTTGTTGGAATTGTTGAATGTTGGCCTCGCGTGGGAAATGGATAGACGGTCATCAATGCCTGCTTCAGAATGTCCAGGTCGTCGGAATGCGATAAACTATCCATCCCACCACAACTGGCCTAATTCACGCCTAGACGTGCGAGGTATGGCTTGCACGGCCTACCGTCCGTCTCTCCCGTTGCACCCCTCGGGCCCATCCCTGCGAGAAAGCTGATGGATCGTGGCCCACGGGCATTTAGCCTGAGGAGGCATCCGCTCAACTGTGCCCGGGCCACCATGCTCGAATTCGCAGGCTGTCCTGCCTGAAGCATCAATGCCCGTTTTGAAAGCGGAAACAATGACGAGCAGATGCTGCCGCAGTTCAGCCTGGGTTTCATTGTGAGTGCTGCGGACCGACAGCGGGAAAATCTACTTCGGTGGAGCACCTCTCGACGCTTTCGACGCTCTCGACGCTCTCGACGCTCTGTTCCAGCCTCTATCGCTGAGGCTTTCCCGCTGCTTTGACTCGCATCAGCAGTGCACATCATCGCGCCTGCCGGGCCACTCAGCGCTCTCAGCCGGCCGCCCGCAAGATAACTGAACGTTTCAACAGGGTCTGCTTTTCCGATCGCTCGCTGGGATACTGCTTTTTGGCTTCTGGTCTGTGCACGTCGGCCTCCGCAACAACAAACACCGGTTGCGGCTTACTAAGAAACGTTTCCTATCTCTCCGTAACTTTACTTGCACTCCCCACATTGCACATCTCCGGCTGCCCTGAGTGGCCATGGGCAGTCCAGCCATCAGCTCCCCATCGGGGGCACAGCCGATGCCTGAGGAAGCGGGACGCCCTTCTGTTGAAAGTGTAAGCGCCCGCTAAGTTTGGCGCACAACCCCTGCTAACAACGAGCTCGTCAACCGTCGTCGATGGACGGTGGTTGAGCGTGCACGCCACAAAAATAGCAGTTCCTCCGCCGTTTCTGCACCCCTCTTGCCTGGCGGTTCTGACGCGGCAAGCAGGGCTCGCAATGGATCTGCTGTGTCTTTGTCCTGTCGTGCGGACACTGTCGTCAGGTGGCTGGAGGTGGAGCAGACTCGCTTGCGTGCATAGTTGTCGTGGTATAGGCCTGGCGACCCTGTCCTTGCCAGCCTGTTCTCCATGCAGCGTCTGTGACGGCCGATCAGCCCAGTCAGCATGCTCCGTGGCGACGTCTGTGCTTCTTGAGCGCGAAACGGTCGTCTTCACGGGACTGTTGCTTCTCGGCCCACGCTGGGAGTGCAAGCCGAGCCACCCATCCTGGTTTGCACAGATGGCTGCCACCAAGCCCGAAGTGAATTTAGATTGTGGATGCGTTTTGCTGAGCGTCCCCAGAAGATCTCCACCATCCGTCTCTAGGTACAGCAACAGGACAGCGTGCGTTTTCCCAATTCACCTGAATCCGGCCGGCAGCGCTGCAGCAGCTCCTCTCGTCGCAGACCCATTCCTGGAACCGCCGTTCCTGCAATTCGTGCCGTCCCGCTGAAGCAGCGAGATCACTGTGCACTCGCCGGATTAACTTGCCAGCGGCGTCGATAGCGCACTGACATTGTAGGGACACGCCGTCGCCCATCTTCGGACGGACTGCATTGCGGGGCGTGCGTGGCTCGCCTGTCTCGGTCAGCCCTCTTAGCTGCGGCCTGCCTGCTGTCGAGCCTGCAGAGATTCCTGCAGCACCGCCGACGAGAACTACCTCTCTTCTCCACACTCGCCAGACAACCAGCATCGCCGTGAGTATTGCACTCCCTGCATCCGTTCGTTGAGGCAGTGGTAAGTTCCATCTTCTCTATCAATTTCTGGTCGGACCCTACATGCGCTTTGGGGCCGCCCCCGACCCAGGTTTTTCCAGTGCACTCGCCTATCTATCATTGTCTGGTTGGTTGTGGTTCGAGACGGCACTAGCTTTCAAGTCCCATCCCAACCACCTCCGCCCTCTAAACCTCTCCGCCTCCCCACGCAATCAGCGAACACGCTGTCTGCTGGCTTTTGTTTCTGCACATAGACTGGCGGAGTTTGACACCCGTCACACCGTTGTTGACCTTCGTTGTGCATCGCATCTGCTGACGCGTGCGTCGCATAGTGTTCCTTTTGCTGGAGCTGTAGCCATCAGTATCGATACTGCACGGGTCCGCGACGAAGCGCAACGACGTTACGACCGCCACGACGACTCGGCACGCCTCGAATCGGCAGTAGACGTTTCTGGCTGTCGCAGACCTTATCCCATATTCTTCCAGGCCGGCATTCGTCAATTCGTCTATGAGCGTGTTTTGAAACGACCTCAAAAGCATTGCGATTCCTCGATTAACGATTGCAACGACGTTACGACTCGCTTTTTTGACTGTATAGCATTGTTTGCAGCGTTCGAGCCAGTCAAGCAGCTTTGTTCGTGTGTGAGTTGAGCGTTCTGTCGCTCCTGTCATCTTGGGAACCATTTGGTAAGTACACACCAGTCTACCACCTACCCCAAATCCCACAGCCGTTACCGAACAACGAAAAGAAAACAAGAAGAAAAGTCGTGCATATATATATAATTCCCACGAGATCGTACTATCCCCTGAGGAGTCCTTACGCATCTTAGTCTGGGCTGCTTGCGCACGTGTTTGGGCGCTTTTTGTTTGACTCTCCTGCGGTTTACCGCCCATAAATCTTGCAAAGCAAACAACTGACTTGCGGTGAAGGTATTCGCCGCGTCCAGCGTCGCGCAACGAGCTACATCACAGCAAGCTTCCTTTGTTTTGGCTGCGTGTGCGGATAAATCACCTCTTATTGCAGAGCCTTGTCCGCCGCATCTGAATAACAGTACGCTCGGATTGCCTTGTGTATAGACTAGAGGAATCCGCCAGGACTCTCTTTGATCTTGACATACTGCGTGCGCAAGCAGACATTCGTCAATACCGTAAAGCTGGAGCTGCCATCGATCTCTTCGGTCCACGCCCGAGGCCCTGTTGATACTTGGTACAACTCTCAGTACGCCCCCAAGACTGCTACGTCCAGCGAGCGTCTGCCAGCCCTTCCCCAGATCCAATCCTACCCGTCATTCCCCAACAGTTCGTCCACCGATTCCTCTCCCCGAGGTGATTCGATTAGCGGTGGTTCTACTGCTAGCTCGAACACATCGTACGTCGCGTCTGTGCACGGTCAGACCGCTGGGTTCAAGACACCTTCGCCAGAGCAGACGCCACAGTCTCTGAACCGCGACGGTCAGCCATTGCATGCGCAATCGCAGCAAGGCTCCCCGTACGGCAACCAGAACAGCTTCGGCTACCCCCAAGCGGGCTATAACAGCATGAACCAGATGCAATCGTACGCTGACGTACATCCACCCCACATGTCTGCTGCTACTGCACATGCGCCTGCTTCGGGACCTCCCGCAGGATTGTCTCACTACTCATACCCGCAACAGCCCTCGATGCTGCAACCTGGCCCTCAGTATGGTTCCGCACCGCCAGGTTATCCCTCATATGGCTATGCCAATGGCGTTCCGTCACAACTACCTGCTTCATCATCGATGAACAGCTCGATGGTGCCTTCGACGATCCAGCTTCCCGGTAAGTCTCCGTTCAAACTCATCACCTATTGCCCGCTAATGAGACCAGCAATGTCTTCGGGCGCGCCGGCACCGGCACCGCAGAGCTACCAGACTCATACGTTTGACCACACTGGACAAGTTGCGCCACCCGGAATGAAGCCTCGTGTTACCGCTACACTTTGGGAAGACGAGGGCAGTCTTTGCTTTCAAGTTGAAGCCAAGGGTGTGTGCGTCGCTCGTCGCGAGGACAATCACATGATCAATGGCACGAAGCTTTTGAACGTTGCTGGCATGACGCGAGGCCGCCGAGACGGTATCTTGAAGAGCGAGAAGACAAGACATGTTGTCAAGATCGGTCCCATGCATCTCAAGGGCGTCTGGTAAGCTTGATGATATGTGAAATCTCTAAACCGCCTACTCACATGATGTGTAGGATTCCCTTCGAGCGAGCACTCGAATTCGCAAATAAGGAGAAAATCACCGAGCAGCTTTACCCTCTGTTTGTTCACGACATCGGAGCTCTGCTCTATCACCCAACAAATCAGAACAGGCAAAGTGTAGGAAGCGCCGCCATGGCCGCTGTTGGTCGCCCTCGATCTGACAGTGTGCAGACTGCTCAGCGATACCTGTCAGGGCCGACTACATCTCAACCTCCTTCTCTTCACCATCATCATTCAATGAGCAACCCAATCGGTGCGGCTATGTCGCAGCCTCCGCATGCCATTCAGCCGCATCCGTCTGCGGGCCGTCCTGGTCTTGACCGTGCTCACACTTTTCCAACACCTCCTACAAGTGCTTCGAGCATCATGGGAATGGGTAATCAAGGCAGTTCGTATGAATGGAACGGCGCCAACGTCCAGAATGCACCCGGTAACCAACCGCTTTCTATCGACACTGGACTGAGCAATGCACGCTCTGTACCAACAACGCCGGCAAGTACACCTCCTGGCGCTGTACAACAGGGTATTTCTTATCCTTCTGCACAAAGCTACGATGGCTCACGGCCAATGTACTCTGCTCCTCCTTCTCAGCCTGGTCAATACCACACTCAAGGCCAGCCCATGATGGGATACCGTAACGATGGATCGTACCCCAAGACGGAAATGGCCCCACCATCCAGAATCACCGAGGTATCAGATGAGGGTGAGGTCAAGCCTGCCGACGGTTCCCTGTCACAAACCAACGACCAGGTGCCCAATGCGCCCAACGGAGGTGAGGGTGATCACGAGCAAGATCACGAGTACACTCACTCTAGTGCTCCCTACAATGGTAACAGGAGCACATATGGCTACAATCCCAGTGGGGCCCAGGGAGCAATGCACCCAGATCATCCCCACTTGTCTCCGGAGATGACCGGATCCCCACACCAGAATGGCTCTGGACGTGCGACTCCGCGTACAACAACAACAACAACAACAGGGCAAGCATGGAGCTCAGGCTACCCAACCCCTCAACGCCAGGGACTTCCCTCAAGTAACCTCTACAGCGTGATGAGCAGCGATCCTCGTGCTGCTCCTAACGGCAATGCATCTCACGATGGTTACCCAGGTCCTACTCAGTATGCTAGCCAGGGATACCCTGCGACGAACGGCATGGGATCTGCCAAGCGTAGTCGTGACGATGAGGAGCAAGAGACCTATCGACCCGATAGCGTTCAGGGTGACGACATGGGTTGTCTCAAGAGGCGAAAGACAATGGAGGGAGGTGCTGTTGGCCCCTACGCCCAAGACCCTAACCCAGGTCTTCAACGTGCGCACACCATGCAAGCTCAAGCCCAGCGCGTCAGGAGGTAGCCCAACAGACATGCCCGTCGACCTGGAGGTCGCCTCTCCCAGCGATCACTACGCTAATCCGATCGAAGTCGGGTCAGCAATTCCAAGTCCTTTTCATTAAGGACGTCTCCTTGTGTTTATTATCACATTTTGTGTCCTCTGTCATGTTTACATTTCCCGTACTCCGGCATTTACGATTTTACGACCAGTTCGCCAGTTACCTGGATTTTCATTTTCACGATATACGACTCCTGCATGCAGCATAAGCAAACGTTCGTTCATTTAGACGTTTTGGCTTCATTTTGCGAATGTTGGTGCTGTATTTACCAAACTACCTCATCCTCGTTTCTTGTCGACGACGATCTTGGGCATAGCATTGCAATCGATTAGCGCGTTGTCACTACCAGTAGTCACATCACCTCCGTCCCCAATTCCTAGCAACTCTAGACAAACTCTCTGGGCAGCGCGTTATCTGGTGCATTCAACAATCATATCTACCCATTCTCGTCTCGGACGAGATTCACTAAACCTACGCCATACTCGACGAAGATAGGACGGGAACGAATATAAAGACGTATCTCATGCAATGATGATGTTTGCTTATTTGGCGGGTGGGCGTGCTCGCGGCTGGTTCTATCGCCTTATTGTTTCTAGTTGTTGAGGTAGCAGAGACCTGAACGGACTGCATTGCGCATACACGCAGCCGTCGGTTGCTGATGAGCATTATCTTTACAATCGATGGAGTAGGAGCTAGTATTTACTCTTTATGAACCTCGACGAGCTACCAATGGTGGGAGTACCTTTGACGATAATGAGGGAATCAAAAGCTCTTTTTTTCTAATCGCCCTTTTTCAATCGTGACACTGCTCTCGTCATGCCCTCGATTACAAAGCTAACAAATCAGATTTCAGTCTCGAAGCGGTATGTGATAGCCTGCCTTTGTGGGTTTGCTGTTGAGAGGGGGGACGAAGTGACGATGCCAAAGTGACTGGAACAAATAGTGAAGCAACCGAATGTCACGCCTCATGAGCTTTTACGAGTAGCCTTGCGGTGTGAGTTGGCAACTGTGGGCACACATTCTGCTCGATAGAGCGTCTTTGTCCACTTGATGCCTTGTCCCTGCATCTACTGTTGCTGATGCTTCTCTGCAGTCGACCGAGAGTAGCCCTGCATATATCAATATCCTGCCAATGCAATGCGTGACCTGCGTCCTGTATCGCGAGCCAGCATTCTGTTTAGCAGTTGGCTGCATAGTCTATACCTTAGTTTGTGTAGAGTTGCATACGTATGTTAGGCTAGCGCCTCGTACCTTGTCGTACCTGCCCCTCGATGCCGCCCAACCATTGCTTGGCGGCCGCCCCACGTCGTCATCAGGGTAGACTAAGCAAAACAAGAGACGACAAACGTTGAACGCGCAACGCAGAACGAGGCTGAGCCAGGCAGTGACTTTCTGCCCCTGCGACCATCTTTATACCTGCCCCATCCCCACCACGATTCTTCCCACATCACCATAGTCATGAACATCATCAAGCTCCAAAGGTAAGCTTCTTCGGTGATCCCCCGGATTCCACTGTGACTGAACACCCATTGTACACAGAAAGTATCCCCAGTTTGAGCAGGGCGAGATTTTTGGTTTGCAGGAAGCTTTCCGCAAGCTCGATGTAGATGACAAGGGCTACCTCGACGAGGCCACCGTCATTAAGGCGACCCAGCAGACCGAGCACCAGCCGTACGATGTAGTACGGCAAGCGCTGAAAGAGGTTGAGCTCGACAGTTCGCGAAGAGTAGAGCTGGACGACTATGTAGACCTCATTTCTAAGCTGCGCCAGTCGTCGCCTGCGCAGCAGCGCATGAGCACTGGTCCGACACGCCCGCGTGCTGTATCCGGGGCTACCGGCAGCGTACCCTCAACCCCAAAGCATGCCTCGAAGCCCAGCATTGGCGGCGGAGGCGGCAGGATTCAAGTCCAGGGTTCCTCTGCGAACGTCACCCATACCATCAACGAAGACGAGCGAACCGAGTTTACGCGCCATATCAATGCCGTTCTCGCTGGCGACCCAGATATTGGCGACCGCCTCCCTTTCCCCACCGACACCTTTGAGATGTTCGATCAGTGCAAGGACGGTCTCGTACTGTCTAAGCTGATCAACGACAGCGTGCCAGACACGATTGACGAACGTGTCTTGAACAAGCCGGGTAAGAAGATCAAACAGTTGAACAACTTCCATTTCACCGAGAACAACAACATCGTCATCGAATCGGCGAAAGGAATTGGATGTTCTGTTGTCAACATTGGTAGCGGGGACATCATTGAGGTCCGCGAGCATCTGATTCTTGGCTTGATCTGGCAGATCATCAGGAGAGGTTTGCTTGGTAAGATCGATATCAAGCTGCACCCTGAGCTTTACAGGCTACTGGACGAAGACGAGACACTCGAGCAGTTCCTTCGTCTGCCTCCGGAGCAGATCCTTCTACGGTGGTTCAATTACCACCTAAAGAACGCAAAGTGGCACAGGACGTAAGCTACAGCACCGTCATTGAAAAAAAAAGAAACTACAAGCTAACACGACCAGCGTGACAAATTTCTCCACAGATGTCAAGGATGGCGAGAACTACACTGTGCTGCTGAACCAGTTGGCACCCGAGACCTGCTCGCGTTCGCCGCTTCAACAAACCGACCTGCTGCAACGTGCTGAGATGGTTCTTCAAAACGCCGATGCTCTCGACTGCCGTAAATTCTTGACACCAACATCGCTAGTTGCTGGAAACCCCAAGCTCAACCTTGCTTTTGTTGCCAACCTGTTCAACACACATCCTTGCTTGGACCCAATTACCGAGGAAGAGAAAGCTGAGATTGAAGATTTCGATGCTGAGGGTGAGCGTGAAGCTCGCGTCTTCACACTTTGGCTCAATTCACTGGACGTGAAACCCGTTGTACAGTCCTTCTTCGAAGACCTCAAGGACGGCACAATCCTACTGCAGGCATACGACAAGGTCATTCCAGGCAGTGTCAACTGGCGCCACGTCAATAAACCTAGAGATGGCCAAGAACTGATGCGCTTCAAGGCTCTTGAGAACACAAACTACGCTGTTGAACTAGGAAAGTCGGTATCGTTCTCTCTCCCGGGTATTCAGGGCGCCGATATTACTGATGGTCAGCGTACACTGACCCTCGGTCTCGTCTGGCAACTGATGCGCAAGGACATTGTCTCCACACTCAAAGGTCTCGCCCAAAAACTTGGTAAACGCGAAATCTCCGACCCAGATATGATTAAATGGGCAAATGATATGGCTCGCAAGGGCGGCCAAGGCAGTCAAATCCGCTCGTTCAAAGACTCTTCGTTGTCAAATGCCAAATTCCTCCTTGATGTTCTCGCTGGCATGAAGCCTGCTTACGTCGACTATGATCTCGTCACGCCTGGACGTAATGATGAGGAGAGCTACCAGAACGCAAAATTGGCTATCAGTATCGCAAGAAAGATGGGTGCTACCATATGGTTGGTGCCTGAGGATATTGTTGCGGTACAGAGTCGTCTGATCACGACGTTCATTGGTAGCTTGATGAACACCTATGAGAAAATGGGTGGACAGTAGGCGTTGTGCATAATTGACAACTTGAAATGGACGAACTGATAGCGTTTGATGCAAGACGTCCTGGGAGCGAAAAGAGTTAATCTCAATCTTATATATTGATAGCAAGAGTCTTCCCATGGATGACGTTTCGATGAAGATATTATGCGAAATAGTAAACTCCCGTTCGTGTGTGTGTGTGTGTTGCTGCTATTATGCAGTCTCGAGCGCTGGTAGAGCGGAAGCTTACTCTTAATCACTTCTTCTATCAACTTACTATTCAGTTTCGACATGTGAATAGAGGCCTCGGCACTATGACTTAACTATACAGCGAAATATAAACAGCTCATGGCTGCCAAGTGTGTTGTCTTACCAAGCCTCTCTCATTCGTCGAATCTGAATTGTGGACCAAAAGGCAATTTTATACAATTGCTTTTGAACCAGCCGTTCCGATACAAACTGGGAAGCCATAAAAGTGGGTTTCATAAAGCAGAGCGAGACGGTAGTCACAGGGCTTGAACCCTGTAAGTACATCTGCCACCCATAAACACTAAAGTGTAAAATAACTGTCGTACTCCAAGTGGCTATGCAGGCATTCTATTAGTGTCCCTGAGTAGTCACGAAGAAATTGATATCTCGTGAAAACGTTCAACAAAAAATGATGATTCAACAAGCACCGAGGCGAAGGCTGTAGCGCTTTTTGGTGGGCTAAGCAGTTGATCAGTATTATCGGCGAATACGCGGATTTGGGTCTTACTAGTCGCAGAGGCGACATGAGCGAAGACTACTGGTAGCGTGTACGCCGTACGATAGCTGTCATGGATAAAAAGAAGCTAGTAATTGGAGTTGACAGCAGAGTTGAAGGAGTTTTCTGGCATAACCCTGGTCTTGAGGTGTAGGTAATTGAGCCATGGGGGTTGTATTGAAAAGGGTGTTTTAGCAGTCATATTATAAAGTTGGCATATGATGCAGTTGAGGAAGTGAACAGAAAGAAGTAGAAAAGAAAAGATTTTGAGCAAAATTCTCTAGATGAAACTGGCACTGTAGTGGCGCACAGGCAGTCAGATTGCAGCTAACGAATATCCCTTTTAGCATTTGAGAATATGCAAAACTTCTCTGTATAGCAAGTTTTGTATAAAGTATGGATAGTATGCTACCTAATTTCACTTCCCACTGCGAAGTCTGTATGGCGTAGGTAAGATCGTGTCTGAGGCCCGAGTTGAGGGCTCCGGAGTTGGGAATGGAGGCTAGTTAGATACAGCATTTTCGTGAAGTTGAGAAAAATTATATTTCTCAACCTCATTACCCAAGAAAAAGGCAGTACCTGAAGACGAGTCTGAATACTCAGCATTCTCGTCCCTCCATGCATGTCCCAGTAAACATCTCTTATGTGGAGAATGCTCTTGCTGAGGGCTACTAGTCTCTGAAATCCCACCCCTTCTAGCCTTACAGAGTGGCTCTCTAGACATCCGCTCATGCGTAGAATCTTTCATCTTATTCAGGGTAAGTTCCTTTTCGATCTCTTTCTGAAGCTGTCCCTGAGTTGCTTCGTGTACCAGTGCATCTGCCCTAGCCTGTACCTCAACACCTTGAATCCTTCTCTTTAGGCCAAGCTCCAATCTAAGCCGTACAAGTGTCCATTTCCCAACAAAGTACCCATCTCTTTCTAAATTTTGTAGGATAGTACTATCATCAGCAAGCTCCTTCGAAAAGTAGTACTGGATCTTGAGTTTTACAGCTTCCTCTACATCTGTACGAAGACGTCTTCCAACTTCCCATTTCTTGAAAGTACTTTTAATAGTTCGTACGCTTACAGTCATGCTTTGGTCAAGAAGCCATTCTTTTAGATCTTCGTATGTAGTACCTGCTCTAAAAAGCCCAACCAGAGCCTCCTTATGTGGCTCCAGGTTCTTTACAGGCCGCCCGGCTATATAATTTATTATCAACACCTTCTGATAGGGTAATATACATACCAGGCATAATACTGGCTATGATGATGTATACGAGGTTGTTGTCGATAGTACTAGGTATGAACCTTTGTGTTCTGTGTGCGGGGCTGGAAAATAATTGTTGCAGTCCTTCAATAGACCACCATGGACCAGAAGCTCATCAACCTCGTTGTCGGGAGGAACGCCACAAAACTATGCGAGTATCACCCAATTGGGCGAAGGCGATGTTAGGTGAAGGATGAAAGCCTAGCATCGTTGTGACTTGCAATATAGTATAACCAGGGTCGCTACAATCTAGCGGGTAACCAAAGAACGCACAAAACATTGGTCTCTCGCTTTCGCGCTCTATCCTCGACACAGAAAAAAAAACAGAGCACCATGTATACAATTGCACGTCCACCAAGTACACAGCACATGGGGAGATTGCCCTTATAGCATTGTGTTCAACCTTAATCTACTTACTAAATATGTCAATCACACGTCTCTCAATAGAAGAGCACGACCGCTTACTGCACATTTTTACCTAGCCATCAGAGTCTCAGATTGATGAGCAGCTCTTAGCCTTTTGCATCTCACTCATCTCTGAGACCCTAACCAACTACCAGAATGGGTTGCGAGATGACTGGGCTTCATCAGATCTTAAAAATTCAGTCAAATATCATGCTTTACGGCTTCCTGATACCTTCTAATACAAACTATCACAGGGCTATCAGAAATGGGGATGTCTCACTACAAAAAACCTCTTTGCATTTAATGAATCTTTATAAATCTGCTTTGTTTCTCAACATTGCATGCAGACACAATGTTGGGAGCCGAATGTATGGAATCACGATGTATCACGGTGTTCTCCGATGTTCCTTATCATAGGAACCTCTTCTGTAATAGCTTCTATGCACTGGGCTGATAACCATGGCTATGTGTAGATAACCGATATCACTAGCTGCCCTATCTCGGCACTAACTCGGTCATCTACACATGAACACCACTCATATCACCATGGTCATGCACCCAGCAGAATCAATCAATCCTCTACTATGCTTTCGTTGTAACAACTGTTGATTCACCCCTTTGATACCTTTGCCGTACCAACACACAAAGTTCGTAAATATACGTGTCAGGTTTGTGCCTTTCAAAGATTGCCATCTAAATTACAAAAATGCTAAGCGTATGGGCTTACTGTGACGAAATATATACTCCAAATTACAGCATTACCAATATCTCAGAGAGTACACGCACCTGTTCACAAGCATACTTATGCCAACCCACGGTCAGTTGTTTTGTTTACCAACTAGAAGCCGAACTCTGCTGCATACGTACTATTCGCGGCGATTCGCGGATTCTGCACGATTCGCTAGATGAGCAACAGCTATGTGCAATATTCACTAGGCCGCTGACACTCGTTGCATGAATCGTAAAGGCCATGTCCTCATTTATTTCCATCTTGGCTTCTGGCTTCAGCCGTTCGCTTAGGCAGCGGTTATACGAAGAGAAGCAAAATTGTCCATATCCATATGCATCTCATCTTTCTCTCCCATCACGCTATCCTGGGCAACCCTCCTCGAACGCTGCTTCAATTCTTCGTATAGCATAACCTCGAAATGCCTCCCGAGATCCTTCTGAACCCGCTCCACTTGATTCTTCACTTTTTCAAACCCTGGGATAAGCCTTTCCCAGACTCCAGGCTTCTGATAATCAGTGAGAGCTACCACGATGAGTTGGGTAATTTTTTCTTGCTGAGAAATCTGAGATGGTATGTTAAGAATGGCGGTGTCGTTGCCATGCGCTTCTACCCATTCTGCATTATCTGTTGCTCCGTGATCAAAACACACTGACCTGAGAAGGTTGCAAATGTAACCTAATAGTTCGTCCCAGTTAAATTCGCATACCTACCCATACTCACAGCAGCCTCGGTAATGCTACTGTGCAAGCTGGCCGTACAATTGAGCACAACATTATTGAAGTAGTTGTACGCCTGCTCCTCGAATACTGTACGCGCAGGCGGAAGTGCGACAATATGAAGAACGTATTGGCTCATGGTAGCAGAACTCCTACAAATAACATCTGCCAGGCTTTCCGCAGTTTGTGAGACATTCGTGTGCCAACATATCAACCATGGTTGGGAGCACTGTGACGTATCAGATCGCGGGTTAAAGAAGACTTATAGAGGAACTTACATCCTCATACTAGACATGGAACATATCAATATCTTCCACATCATATACCTCATACTGAAAGCGATCGTTGCATACGAAATTGATCTTGTCGCCTGTCCACTTGGCCACCTGATGCGGCGCAGTAAATGGGATTTGTGCGAGGTACTTATCCAGATTCGTGACTGGTGGATTCAGGGTGAGTTTTGGTGAGGCTGAAGGATTGTGTGACGCATTACCTTCGGGCAAATACATGGCCATGTCGTCGGGGATGGTCGCAATGAAGAGGCTGCAAAGACTGATGGCCTGCATAGAGGTAAACAAAAGGCAGAACTGTAGCTAGTTTTGGGTGTATAGATTGCCGGAGAATTCAAGAACGCAGACACATAAGAAATAAAGGCTCAGCATTCTTGGCGTGTGAATGGAGCGAAGGCACGTTAGAGGTGAAGTTCTTAGTGAGGATAGAGTTATGTCAGAGGAACATCCCTAAAACGTTAGTTTTTGAAAGAACGTGATTTGATAGATCAAATTCTAGAGGCACAATGGTGTATTGAGAGACAATACGATCAATGGACGGGGCTCTTGCACCATCTCATGCGCTCACTGCAGCTATACCTGACCGAACCAACGGAGGCCTAGCAGACGGCATACTAGAATCCAGCTCTGGTAGCGAGAAGCGTGGTCTACGATAAGTGTAACCGATGAAAGCTCCCTTCTTTCGGATCTCAAGCACAATTCTGCCTACTTCAGGATCACGAAGCAACTTGTCGCGCGGCCTCTTCTTCTCCTTTTTGCGACGCCTCATCTTCTGAAATCTTTGACAGAATTGTTCATACACAGGTGGAGAGCCATTCTTGTGTTGGATGGTAGGCTCGACTGTTGGCGTTGACTCCTCACCAAGAGGTTCGGCACCATCAATCATCGTGGCGCCAGCCATCTGGGCCACTTCGTAGCTCGAGCTGTCAAGGTGATCCGATGCACTCATGATCTCAGCCTCATCGTCGAAGTACTTGGTGATGGGCTGTCCACCATGAACTCTAGGTACGAACGGCGGCCTTGTCAGATGCAATGTAGACCATTGGATGTTTCGGAAGAATGGGTGCGCCTTGATGTCTTCAGCGTCATTGGGGAATACGATGTGTCCAGTGTTGTGAAGGTTTCGATAGCGTCTGGTTCCTAACGCTTTGTCTCGAAGCACCCAATCATTCTCGCGGTAGCGCTTGGAAGATAATCGTTCCTGTCTCTCTTCAAGCAGCCTCATAATGAGTTCAATAGCATTTCGGGAAACAGGCATCAATGGTACGCGATCGATGTTGGGGCGCGCGAACCGTTGTTCATTGGGAAATCGAAGATAACGTTTGTGTTCCTAGGCAATTAGAACGGATGTTGGCAAAGTGGGACACTAACTCACAAGTATGCGTGCTTTCGTGAGTTGGCGGTTATCTTGGAAGAACGGCGTACAGCCGTAAAGACACTACGAGCAGTCAACTCAGCCTCGACAAGCAACAACTGGTATTGGCTATTCACCTCGTACAGAATGATGCCAACGCTCCACCAGTCGCATCGACCATCATAGTTCTCGCCTCTGATAACCTCCGGTGCCATATATTGGCTAGTTCCGACGACACTCTTGGCGAACTGGCGTCTTTGGGTACGGTTCAACCAGTCAAGAATGGGACCGTTAGCGGTATCGTGCTTAGTTCTGTGTCGCTGACGGGACGTCATATTGCCATTGGCAATGTCGATTGCCCTGCGTGTTGCCTGTCGTTCTCTCTCTTCTTCAATGTCTTGTTCGTCGCCTTGCACCTCTAAGTCAAGATCCTGTAGAAGGCCGTAGCGTTGCTCATTATAGTACGATTGGTTGTGTGTCCAATGACCGTCGAATGCAAGTCCGAAATCAGAGATTTTGAGGTGGCCAGAAGCGGTGATCAGAAAATTGTCGGGCTTTATATCGCGATGAATCCAGTTCATTTTGTGTGCTTCCTCGATGCAAAGAATCATTTCGGCGACGTACTACTTCGCCACGTTTTCATCGAGTATATCTTCTCGGAGCAGTAGACCAAGGAAATCACCACCCATCATATACTCCATTACGAGGTAGAGGTTGTTGTTGTCTTGGAATGAAGCGATCAAAGGCACGACCCAACGTGAGTTCTCAGATGCCACCAAAAAGTCTCGTTCTGCGCGCAGATGGCCTTCCTGACTGTTTCGAAGCATGTCTGACTTTCTGATGACCTTCATAGCATAAACCTGTTTTACCTTGCGCGCTGGCGGGGGAGGCCTTAGCGCAAGCTGGGAGGCAGGAACGCTGTTGTGGACTGTAGCCTCAGGAGTGCTGGCACTAGAGTTACCGGTATTGTCACTCTTCTCACGTACCAGCCGAACAACCCCAAAGCTACCTTTGCCCAGTACCCTCACGATGTCGTAGTTCGATATATGAACACCCTTGATGTTCTGCCGTGCAATGGTCTTGGACTTCATCACACGTGTCTGGCGAAGATGATGGCTCTCAGCGACGTACCATCTCTGTCGTCTGTATTGCCGCTGTTCGTTTGGTAAAGCCATAGCGAAAATCTTGCGTTCCAGCTGTCGACGGCGCATGGATCGAGGCGAGATCTTTGTAGCAAGGAGCTGGTTGAAGTGGGCTTCGAAGAAGATCTTGGCAGCAGCAGCCTTTTCGACCGTGGCAATAGAAGGCTTAATTAAGCGTGTGGCATCTTGACGAGGAAAATTGAGCCAGTGTACTGGAATGTGATCCGGGATCGGCTGGTCTGTGGGCGAGTTTTGGTGGTTTGCTTGCGACTCGTTGCGTGCCCGGTGGGTAATATCCGCTGATACAGGACCGCCAGAAGACAGGAGAGAGGTGGGAGCAGTGGACTGACTTAAAGGTCCGTTACTACTCTCTGGGCCGCTCGAGACGTGTGATGGAAGCGAGGGTGCATCATCTATGCGGTCTGCCGACAGTGTCTTTGCACTGTGTTCATCAACTCGGTGCTCCTTTGTCAGTACAGTAGGCCTGGAGTTCAGCTTTGGTCTGTGTATAACCGTGGGATTATGCAAAAGTGCATTCGATAGCTTTAGAGTGAGCTGTCTAGACAAACCGGGCGTGGATCGGCTCGTGTGTAACGCTGAATTTTCGTATAGCTTTGCACCTGTGGTAGGTTCAGACTCGCCATCGAAGACAGCGGCGTTGGTGAGCTGGGTGAGTGAAGATCCGGTGTGGTGTAGGGTAAGCTTAGGAGCGGCATCAAACATGTTAGGTATACTAGGGCTCCGAACAGTATGCAAGTCCTGAGACCGAAGATCTTCGGGACGCTGAGTGCTGTCCGTGGTATCTGAAGAAGTCTTGCAAGCTGCCAGTGCTGTGTTGGCATCGAGCACAGAGCCTACAGGAGACTTAGACCGCATGAACGCAAGACGAATTGGAAGAGGCATACCTTTCGTACTGCGGAACATCGACATGATCTTCACTCCTCCTCGACGGATGTTGTTCAGGGTTCGCACACCACGCTGTGGTTTGCCAGCACCATCTAGCATGCCATCGTTGGAGTGTTCGATCAGACGGACTTTGCTCTTATCGTTGGAACTCGACTTTACGCACTCAACATCCTTTCTTTTCTTCGTTGTGACGAGTGACATCATCTTGAAAGTTCAAGTGATGCTCGTATATCCAAAATGCTGCTGGGTTAGTAACGGGTTAACAATACGGCCAATATTGACCGGTGCTGAAGCTATGCGCGGAGCATGTTGAAGAGAGCAAACGAGGACGCGCATCAGAAACGATATGGTTCCGTGCAATCACTCTTGAAAGAAGGAAGGATTGAGAGAGAGGCAGGAGATAACAATGAGAAGGCAACACCATTGCTTGGATCAGGAGGCGCTACGCATCGCTGGGAAGGTCTGAATGACGTTACCTTAATCATTGACACGTGACGCGACACGTTGAGTAGCAGCAACAGCAAGATTACGATGTCATTCGAAATTAAGCCCAGATCTACCTGTAAAAGCTCCTAGAGAGAATGTGCAATGTCATAAAGATAACATTCTTTCACGCAACAGCGTGATGAGACTGGCAACTGCTAACCTACCTCGTGATACATCCTGGTTCTAGGGTGTCGCATGATCTGGACGCTCACTCATGATTTGACGGTGGGGAAAAGAGATGACAGTTAATAAACTTCAGGCCCAGACCATATTTCGAACTCTTTGAACTCTTTTGCTCCCAACCTTTCCCGAGTTTTCCCAACATTGATTTTAGCTGCTCGTTCTTATCCTTGATAACAGATCCCCTTAAACATCTGGAGTACAGCTAACAAGCCCCACTTTCTTCGGCTTCCTCGCTTGTGGCGTCCCTTATCGGCTAACGGTATCGCGAGGCATCAAGCACGTCACACATCCATCCACTCACCTCACCACCACGTTTTCCAAGCGTTGGCAAGACTGAGACGTCTGGGTCCGGGCTATCCACTCAATGAACCTTTTGCAAAACTCTTGAGGATTTGTTTGAATCCCGTTTCCTCGTCCGAACAGAACATTACAGTGCGGGGTACCCGTCGAGTCTCACTTGACGAAACAACAGCGCATACTGACGTCCCCACGCTGCGATCATTTCAATCATATCTTTGGATAGCTGGACCAGAGGTTAATCGCAAGAGACGTCGTTTTCACGGACTTCTAGAACGCTTGTGCTTGTACCTGCTATTCGCAACTCAAATCACGACTTCACGACTTACTACCATTCTAATCACGCATAGTGATACCCTTCACTACAACTTCTGAACCCAAACGATACCCGAGCGGCTCTGAGAGTCTTCAAAAACTGTCATTCACTTGAACGATTTACAGCGGCTTACAAGACCTCATAAGCTACGATCGCATCACAATATCTCCAGCAATTTCACCAGCAAACCACTTTAGATACTAACATGGCACCTCACGCATCCATAACACCGTTCCCACTTTACCTTCTTCCTAGCATTCCCTTCCGCCGTCGACGCAGCTCCGCACAATCAGCATCCACAGCCTCCACTTCAGCGTCCTCTTCGCCTCCAGCACCATCATTCTTGACTTCAGCTCCAACCACTAATCTCCGCTGCACGAAGTGCCTTGCCGACTTGACTCCAACATCCTCTATAATAAGCAAGGGTTTCACCGGCCGCCACGGACGCGCGTATCTCGTCGCGCCGCCCCCACATTCTGCATTGCTCCACCCGCCCAACGTAGCCAGTGAAGGAGATACATGGAAGCCTAGCGATCTGCCAAATACATTCACACACAAGCCTGTTGCTAGACAGCTAGTGACTGGGGCGCACACGGTGTCTGATATTAGCTGCAGATGCTGTGGGAGCGTGCTGGGATGGAAATATGTGCATGCGGAAGAGGAGACGCAGAGGTACAAGGTCGGGAAGTACATTCTCGAGACGAAGCGTGTGGTCAAGTCTGAAAATGGGTGGGATTATGAAACCAGGCAGCCAGAAATGGGACAAGATGATGAGGTTGAGATACAGTTTGACTCTCAAGACGAGGACGAATGCGAAGACTTATTCAGTGGCATCTGGAGCCCAGAGTTGGCGAAAAGAAGAAAGAAGAACAAGAACCTACGGAGATAGTAGGCGAACATGGACTCTAACAACGAAAAGGCACTTGAGGACATGCGAAGCAAGACTGAATAATTATGTCCTATGTTATGACACGGTTTAACAAATTTTGATACAATACTCCTACGCCTCCTAGTGGGACTGCATTTTGGGTGTTGATACGGCAAAGGTATCAAGTGGGTGAATCAACAGTTGGTATAACGAAAGTGCAGTAGGTGCTCGATTGATTCTGCTCGATGCATGACTATGTTGATATGAGTGGTGGTCATGTGTAGATGGCCGAGTTAGTGCCGAGATAGGGCAGCTAGTGATATCGGTTATCTACACATAGCCATGGTAATCAGCCCAGTGCATGGAAGCTACTACAGAAGAGGTTCTCATGATAAGGAACATCGGAGAAGACCGTGTGATACATCGTGATTCCATACATTCGACTCCCAACATTGGGCCTGGCACTGGTTGTATTGGCACAACAATGCATACCCTCGTATATCAGCTGCATGATCATAAATAATAATCTGTAAAACCAAAACACCTCGTATATCCCCTAAATCACTACGTAACGATGCAATGCCCATCAACTTCCAACACGGCCTCTCAATCAAAATTCACACTCCCCAAACCCCTCGCTTTCGCAGCTCTCGACACTCCCGTTTTCACATGTTTCACAGTATCTTCCCACATTTCTCTGCCCTCTGCCACGTTACTAATATCGCCAACTACATAACTGAGCCACTTTACAATGCCGACGCACTTCCTCAGGTCGCCCTCATGTTGTACAACTCTGCTGAGGTAGCTGTTCAACGCAGCAACATCTTCATGATGCGGTCCTTCTTCTGCAAACTCGTTAACCCAATCGCGTATTGCGGAATGCAGTTCGGATTCTTTGTGAAGTTTCTCCCTGGTGAAGGTCGCCTTGATCGGTCTGGGGACTTTGACAGTTTTTGACTTCACAGATTGAGCATTTTCACTAGGCAGTTGCGCCAAGTTTGTGGAAGGCATGGCTCGTGATTTTTGAAGTGCGAGGCGGAAGGCGCGGAGTTTAGCTGCTTTGTGTTCAGCAACAACTTCTTTGCGGACATCTTCTGGTAGCGCGGCAAGAAATGCTGGATCGAGGCCTTCGTCTTGATTCGCAGAAGTTGCTACTGAACCAGCTTCTCCGAGAGTTTCACCGCAGTGTCGCATAAGGTTTTTTATCGACACAAAGTTAGCTTGGGTAAGAGTTTTACCGTCCTTGCTGACGGCTTTCGTCTGTGCCGTCGCAGCCAACATCGCGTTCTTGGGGGGTCTGCCCCTTCCCCGTTTCACCTGAATTGATTTTTTTGCTGGTATACCAATGATGCGATTTCCCCTTGGGCTCTGTGGCAGAATGGTCTGGTCTGCACTTTGAGGTCTTTTGAACGGAGAGGACTGCGTCGAGCACACTGCGCTGTAGTGTGATATGATTTCGGCCCTCACATCGTCAGGAAGCGCGGCAAGGATTTCGGGGTCAAGCTGAGATTGTGCAGGGAGAGCTGTTGCAGCAAAGGGTGGTTTTGAAGGCGTAGAGGGACTGTCCAGTACGTAAGCATTAGATGGGTCCCCTCTTCGTGTAACAGGCGTTGGTGAGGACTGCTGTTGGCGGAACAGTTTTGAGCGAATATCCAAAGGTAGCTCAGCGAGGACCTTGGGATCGACTTGTGATGGCAATATGAACTGTGTGCCCATCATGTTCAGGGGACGACGAGAAGGAGTTGAGCGATTGAGTTCTACAGCCCCAAATGCGACATGGTTGTCGACAGCAGCGGCAGGAGTCCTCAGTTTGTGTGGTGTTTCTGGATCGTCTTGGATAGGGTCTGCCTCAATGGTCGAAGGTGTTGGCGGAATTGGTGCTTTGCAGGTGCTGGCGCGTGCTGGGTCCGATACTGCGGATGATGGCGAAGGATTGTAGATGCCTACAGGCTCTCTGAGCTCTTTGGAGATACTAGTCGGCTCTCCCGAAGGATATCTATGCATGATTGGTAGTTTTCCAGGAACATCGGCTGGCTCTTGAGAAACGTTGACATGTACCTTATGGTCGCTGGCTGGCCTTTCGATGACACCAGCTAGTCCTTTGCGAGTACTGATATACTTTGGGGGCATCTTGAACTGAAGCCGGCGCTGAGAGCCATCGAGGCTGCCATCTGTGTCACTTTTCATAGGCTCAAGTTTCGTCATCTGGACGCCAATGCCTCGTAGCTCACCTGGTGAGAAACCAAACCCTCGTAGCATGCCGATAGCCTCCTTGGTCAGAATATCCTTTGAATTGGTTGCAACCCCCAACATCAGGCTCCTATTGAAGGTGTCGCACTTCCCGTGACCGAGGTGCTTCGGCGGCTCGACAGGGGCGTCTGCTGCACGGCGCATGATCTTCATCGTAAACTGCTTGCCCTTGACCTTCTCCTTCAATAACCGCTTCTGCAGCTCTCCACAAAGACTTGACATGAACTCCTCGACTTGTTCCTGCGTTACAAAACGGACACCCCAGTTGACCTCAGTAGAAACGGACTTGCGGATCACCTGTTCGCCGACTACTTGTCTGTCGATTCCGCGCGAATACTCGTACAATTTCTCACCAGTCTTTGGACCAAGAAGTTGAACGAGTCTCTCTTTGGTTATCTCACGAACATCTTTGACAAGTTTCACGCCGATGTCTTCAAGCTTGCCGCCAATCGACCATGCCACGCCTGGGAGGTCTTGCACCTGAAGTTGCCCAATGAACTCTAGCACCTCTTCAGGCTTAATCTGGTGCTGACCTGCTGGTTTCGCCTTCCTTAAAGCCACTTTAGCCAGCAGGATGTTGCCACCAATGCCGACAGAAACATTGCAGTCAGTTCGTAGCTTTACCTGCTCTCGTAAAGACTTCGCGATCTCATCAGCCTTGGCTTGCTCGCGATATACAGCGCATCCATTTATCTGATGACCTTCGCTCCCATCAACCATGGCGCAGATATTCGACACATCGATCAAAGCTTCATCAACACTAACACTTTGAACGAGACCACCAATTGCGAGAATAGCATCGTAAAAAGCCCGACTGGCTTCTTCGTATGCAGGAAAATCATATGGTAGGATTTTCAAATCTGGGCATAGTTCCATCGCTCGCTTCATCCACATGCCGTTCTTGATACCGTACTTGCGAGCAGGGTAATTGCAACTCGCAATCTCAGACCCACTGCCTTGACTGTGTGCAACAGCAGCCGGCTTAGTCTTAAACTCAGGGTTTTTTTTCAAGCTCACCGCAGCGAAGAAGCTGTCGAAGTCAACGTGCAGTATATATCGTCGACCGCCAGGGACACTTTTCTGCTTTGCTTTCTGTGTTGCGGTCCTTTCGCTTGCCAAGACCTGCAGCTGAGATTTCAGGTTCGTTTTCCATGTAGAAAGGTGATGTAATCGCGATTCGCGGTAGTAATGTTCTAGAAAGTTGGGATCAACCACGGTAGACTTGCGAATCTTGGGATCACGCAGGAGGATGGCGTTATGTTCTTCGGCCGTCAGATTTGTTTTTCGAGTATTTGAAGCGATTCCTGCTGCTTGGGCTTGATCTTGCGGTGGAGTAGATATCCTCCTCTTGCGCGGCTGCGGCCTGGCCGTTGCAGGCTCTACATACAGACTGTCGTGCATCTCGTCGGCAATGTCATCAATGTTGCCAAACACATTTAGAGGTGGTTCAGGTACAGCTCTAGTACTGATTTTTAGTTGTGTAATCGGAGTCTCATCCTTCTCTTTAACTCTGTATGCTTCGCTGCCCCACGGCTCTTCAGGCTGGTGCGATGGGGGCAGATCCCCGATCCTGTCATCTGGTATGGGTGGCTTCTGCCGTAATAGGTGCAAATGGTTTGGTGACTGCAATGCGACAGGCGATGCAGTTTGACCTGCGAGCAGCTCACCGGTGTACCAGCTGTCGCCGGTTTGGCCGCGGTAGCCCTTTTGCTTAATGTTCGTTGTGCTCACTATTGTACCCTTATCGAAACACAACACTTTCTGCATTTCACCCTCATCCACCACGCGGTAGTTGTTCCATGGCAGTAGCTCGCCAGCCGCTACACTGTCTACCACCCATGCCGGCTTCACGATACGGTATTGACGGAAGTCGACGACTTTCTTCGGAGTGAGGCTGCTGGCGACGATGTGTGTGACTGTTGTCTTACCATCGAGGTATTGCATGAAACCTCCACCATATTGGACGATGAGCGTGTGTAGGTCATTCAGCGAGGGTTGCGTATATCCATTAACATGCACGACAACCCCACGGAAGATCTTGGGCCTGTCTCCGCTCCGGGAGCGAGTATCAGCGTCGAGATTCTGAAGCTTTATTTTCTTGCGTCGGAAGTAGTCGCTGAAGCCTCCAAAGGTGGATCCACCATACTCCTCACCATCTTCACCATCGAAAGTATGGGCGGCGATACGCTTGCGTACCAAATTTGAATTCTTCTCGAAACGTGAGCCCATATTTGCAAAATGCTAGTCAGGTGGATCCTCGAGCTTCATCAGTCATCAGAACAGAAGTCATAACGCGATCTGCATGACGATTTGTGGTAAAGTGGTGTTACTGTTATTGAGGTGGGGCAGAAGGTTGAAGGGAAGGCTGAAGCGCGTTCACGCTGGCACGGTGTCACGTTTGCTCCCCTTAAATGCTCAGAGGTTTGACAAGCATCGCTGGCAATGGTAAATAGAGCCACAAGACAGGAAACAAGACTGCAAAAAGGCGTCAAGAATTTTTTTAAGAGTCGGAAACAATCTGCAGACCATTTGAGGCCTGAAGGTATCGCTTTGTTGTTTGATGACTTACATTGCGTGCAAAACCAGGATTGCTATCGATACCCTGGTGGGCCCACATTCTGCCATGGGCGGTGAAGAAGGCTGTGAAGAGCTTCTAACTTTTAGCGTTCCCGTTGGACATTTTTCTACAATCTTGTTACGCTCTCGAGAAACTTCTTTCCCACCACAACACTGCGTATCCAGCGAACCCCAAGCTGCGCGTTCTTCAAATCACAAACTTCCTTGTAACCTCTGATTGAGAAAGAATACTTTATCTCAAAGAAGACAAACAATCACATATCATCCAAGATGCCTTCCACAGTCCCTGCAGGCGTCTACGGGCGTCGCATTCCCGTTGGCGGCTTGCCCATTCCTGCCGCTGTCGACCCTTCAGCTGCTGTATGTTCAAGACTCCTCTTTACGAGACTGGCCCGCTGATTCACTATAGTTCCGCATCACTATGGCTGCCATTGATCCCAGCGCCGAGCCTCAGGTCGATGAGGAACACAAAGTTCCTCGCGCTACCCTGAGGATCATTCGTGTCCCCATGGACCTCGATGATGATGAGGATGACGAAGATGACGAAGACTACGACGGCGAGGATGTTGAAAGCATCATCGCCAAGCTGCGTGCTGGCGGTGTCGCTCTTCCCGAGGAGGATGAAGATAGCGACGAGGACAGCGATGATGAGTCCAACGGCGGTCCCAGTGACAAGGCCAAGTCCAAGAAGGCTAAAGAGGCTGCTCTCAAGAAGAAGCTTGCTCGTGAGCTTGCCGAGGATGAGATGGAGATTGACGCTGTTAACAGCAAGGGCAAGGGCAAGATCTCTGCTGAAGAGGACAGCGACGATGATGACCTTGACGAAGATGATGAGGAGGAGGACGAAGTCGAGGAGTTCGTGCTATGCACTCTCGACCCCGAGAGGGTACGTTCTTATCAATCAGCGCATCGATCACAAAACAGCTAACAGTACACAGAACTTCCAGCAGCCTCTCGATATCACCGTCCGTGAAGGTGAAGAGGTTTACCTCCAGGTCGATGGCACACACGATGTCTTTGTCACTGGTAACTACATCGCCTTCCCCGAGGGTGATGATGAGGATGAGGAGGACGAGGATGACTACGATGAGGAGTATGATCTCTCTCCTGATGAGGACGAGCTCGACCTCGAGGAGATGGACGAGTCTGAAGAAGACGAACTCGATGGCCTTGAGAACCCCCGAATCACTGAAGTTGATTCTGAGGAGGAGGCACCCAAGCTTGTTGACACCAAGAAGAACAAGAACAAGAACAAGCGCGCTGCCGAGGAAGAGGCTAGTCTAGACGACCTAATGAGCAAGGCCGCCACCAACGGCGAACAAAAGGCCGCCAAGAAGGTTAAGAAGAACGACGGCCAGGCCGTCGCTGCCGCTCAGGAGCCTGCCAAAAAGGCTGAGAAGGCTGAGGCTCCCGGCAGCGATAAGAAGAAGGTACAGTTCTCCAAGAACCTCGAGATGGGCCCCACTGGCTCGCCCAGGGTTGACGAGAAGAAGGAAGCCGCAAAGCCCGCCGCTAAGGGACCCCGCAATGTTAGCGGCGTTACAGTCGACGACAAAAAGGAGGGCAAGGGCAAGGCCGCAAAGAAGGGCGACCGCGTTGAGATGCGCTATATTGGAAAGCTGAAGAACGGCAAAGTCTTTGACTGTAAGTCTTGCTCACCTACATCTTTTGAACCACACTAACTTCATCAAGCCAACAAGAAGGGCAAGCCTTTCTCCTTCAAACTTGGTGTTGGCCAGGTCATTAAGGGCTGGGACATTGGTGTTGCTGGTATGACTGCTGGAGGCGAGCGTCGCCTTACCATTCCCGCTGCCCTGGCCTACGGCAAGAAGGGTGCTCCACCGGACATTCCCCCCAACTCTGACTTGATTTTCGATATCAAGTGCATCTCGGTCAATTGAACACATCCAATCTCTCCTACTCTACCCAAGGATCCACTTCTCTTGTACAATGCTGCTACGCTCCACTTGAGTGCATGAGCGCATTTCCTTGTTTGACTTTCCCTGCATAAGCGATGTATGAGATATCCAACTTGCATACTGGGTGTAGATGTGCTAGGAGGACGGATTTCTCGCACGAGCGTGTATGCCTTTTCTTATCTGCCTGATAATCTAGCGAGGCGTGGATACGCTGAGGAAGCTACTAGAAAAATAACGGAGTTCCGGATGAGTTGTGTAATCAATCGATCTATAAAACAATATCTGTGTCCAGTATTATAAAAATGTTGTCTCTGCCTTCTGCAAACCGTTGAAAGAAAACTAAAGAAATTGTTTCATCACGCATGCTTTCACCAGCAACTTTGGCTTTCATTGGTTCGACATACGTACATCGGCTCATGGGAATCACATTATCTCTTGTACTTTCATAGAATATCACCCTTGGAAACATCCCAACCTTACCAGATGAGTGAATCATCTCGTCTTATATAGTCTTAGACTCCCATAGACGTTAAATGAAAATCCAATCCAATCCAACCAGCAACTTTCAACAGTCAAGCAGAAGATTCTAGTGCGATTAGCGTGTAGCACAGACCACTCGGACCCGCTTTCTCCTCATTTCATCCTGCATCACCACACCAACGTCAATCCATCACACTTCAACCTTAGCCCTCAGCCAACGTTCCACCACCGCGGTCAAACGTTGCCCGTCTTCGGACCAGCCACATCTTCGACTCTCCAGTTACGTATCAACTCCAAACGCACGTAGCGACATCTTCGCAAGCAGCGCAACTGTGGCACTCCTATAGCAATGGCGATATCCACTATGAAATCCAACAGTAGTAGTAGTAGTAATTGTAGCGTCCGCTCGTACGCATCGTCGAGCGGGGAGACTCGCGCTACATGCTACGCCGTGAGCCTTCGTGACACGACGGTCAGCGGCTTCCACTACAGCACTACGGGGGCCGCCGGGGTCGAGTGGTGGGCCTGAGGTCGGCTCGGTGAGTTTTACTTTGTCTTGCCAATATCTGTAGATGAATCAAGGACGAGCTGTTCTGATTATTAGCAGGGAATCCCATCACCCCCTTCGAGTCCCCCCCTCGCCGCCAGCAACACTCTACGGAGTAAGGTGAGCAGAGGGGGGGCAGCATACACCATCACGGTTGAGTGTGAGAGACTCTTCTGCGAGACACTGCGGTCTGTTTTCCTGGGTGAGGGGAATCAGCGCCATCAGGACTCGCTTGTGGTGGGTGTGCTTAACAACACATGCGTGACAACCGACTACGGCATGCCCGGCTCGGTGCAGGAAGTTGCAACTGCCTCTAGTAACAGGACTCAGGTTACTGACTGCATTGAGATGTGGGATTATGTCGGTGGGATACGCTTCCGTGGGTTTGTCACGGAGAACCAGCACAAGAAGGCTATGTTCGTTTTCTTCGACCAGGCTGTCATGCAGTCTTCTGGAGACTTGAAAGCTGGGTATGTTTACTATGTGCAAACCTCAATGACACCTCGCTAACATTCAACAGCCTCATGGCTCTGCTCGAGCTCTGCGAGGTCCCATACTTCAGCTCCAACCGCCTCGTTGTAGCCATCGACCGTAATGCCGACTCGACATCTTTGATGAAAGACCTCGGCTGGATTGGCTTCGGGCTTGCAACACTCGATGACTTCGTGCCTGATGAGGACATGGAAGCTGAGGTCACTAGCCAGCAATGGCTGTTCATGGAGATGGAAACGTAAGAATGGCAGTGAGGAGGATACACGAAGATTAATGTGTGGACGATCTGCAAGCATTGGAGAATAGTCGGTGATGCCATGTGCACTACTAGGGGCATTGATTTTGAGTTTCATTTACAAGCTTTTTTATTGCTCGTTTGTTTTGCTGTCAATTTGCTGAGATGAGATTTTCGTGTTTCAAATTTAACTCGTATTCGTCATTGCTCCTGCTGCGTCTGACTCATGCTAGGCGATATTAGCTTTCTGTCCAATTATCAAACTTTTCTTGTACCTGAACAAATCCTCTCATCCCAATACACTCTACTTTTGAACAACACGTGCCACTCAATGACATTCACACTTCCAGCATCGCTATCGATTTCAAATATGTGTCTTTGCCTCACAGTGACAACTTCGGTCGCTGCAATAGTCAAATTTCTGGAGGCCGCCTGCGTAGATATTGTCTCATGAGACCGAGGAAGATAATCAATCTCTCCGGTTATTCGCGTTTTGATATTTCTGTTGGTATCGCTGCGAATTGTACTGTGATAGCAGTACGATTAGACGTATCACTTTCTGGCCGGATTGGGTATCGAGCAAGCGATAATGCTGTAGTGTATAATAATACGGTCACGACCAACATTGATAGGAAGAACTTGAGAATCTGAACCTACAGCTGTCGGGCTAGCAGAGTATTTCGATGTCGCTGCTAGCCATTGCTACGTAGGAAAGTCGCGGTATAGCACAATACAACCTACTCACTTCGATTCATACCTTCATACTTCATTCACTCTGTGCCGCTGCTCCGTGGCATTTAAAGGCGGTCGATTAACAGCATCCAAAACGGCTTCCAATTTCACGGGCAAGTATACCAGAAATTTTCTTGTTTAAAGGCAGAAGCAAGTGTGACGGCATCAATTTCATTTTGACAGATATATGTATTCCAGGACAAAATTTCCGGGAAAGGAGCTAGCAAACAACCTTTCGCTATTTGAATATAAACAGGGGTTGAGAGGGTTGCAACTATTGTATGACTTAGTAGCAGCATATTCATGAGTTTAGGAAGTTCATCTAGCCATTCAAGAATAAAAGGAGAGAGGCACTTGGCTTGATTAAGACGCTCTTTCTGATTAAACTAAGAAACTGGCCACATTGGTAGTAGTATGAGTACGAAACGGAGAGATCCACTGAGGTCAAAAGTGGTTGTAGAGTGTGCAGATTGCTAATTATGCATACCGCTGCTAATATAGAGCGGTGCAGGACATGTGACCTGGCGTCCCCATGATGGATGATCGGAATATTCTTAACAGATTGTTTCAATATCGCACCAATTTTGAAAAATTGGGGATTGTTCAGCTGTGAGAGGAATACTGAATGGTCAATTTGTTACTAGACTTTTCTAATATCAGCATGTCGGATAGCATTGGAAGGCTTCTGTGTTATCGTACGGGGCAATGACAAAGCCAAATGTGTTTTTATTTCCCCTATGTTTTAATTCCTATGAATAGAGACTATATATAAGAAGACAGCAGCTCTGTTTGCCCTTAAAAAAGTAATGTAGTCTCTACAGTGTCAGCACGCTTATATAGCGCTCGGTAGCACTTAAAATTCCAGACTATTTAAAAATATATAAGAAGAAGTTCTGTCCTGGTGTTGTGCAATGCTCAACGTACCGTTGGGTGCGACGTAGCAACCTGCTTCAACCGGGCAGATGCCTCAATCCGGTAACACTAGGTCAGTCACCATTGTTTGCATACCTGCAAACAGATTTAGTGTCCTGTTTCATTATGAGGCGATGCGAGTTTTACGATTAGTGTTGTGAGGTGTACCGCAATTATGCAAGTGAGAAAAGAAATTGGAGTAACAACCAATCTTTTTGCTAGAAATGAACGACACTGTAGGATGTTACATTTGCTTCATTACGTTCAAAGGCAAATGTGAAGTGTGACCACCTATCATAACGGGCGTAACCAAGAAAGGGAAATGGAACAGTCCACCTTAAGATATTGTATGCAAGCGGCGGGCATGATGGCACTGCAATAATTGTGGTGAGGCTCCTGGAACGGCATTGATGGCGTAAGCACGCACCGCTGTCTACGATTCTCGAAAGAACAAACTGAAGTAAAAGTAAGATGGCACACGAGAGAGTTGCTTGCAAGCAGGAAATTAGAGTAAAGTTCGAGAAAGCCACAAACACCAATCCCGAAATGTGGCAGTTGTACTGTCACTTTGCCGATATCAGTGCACTCTGTGGTATCGAATGATAGAGCTGCACGTGTAACGCTTTTTGCGTGAGTTCGCGCAATGCAGAAGTAATGTAGATGGAAGCGTGCAAGCGTAATCTCTTGGTTTAATTGTCTCACTGATCCTGCCTCACATTTTCTAGTAAAGTTTACAACTCGTATTTTACCACTAAAACTTAACCATAGTTGAAAGGATTCCGGCAAAGCGGGCAACTTGAACTTCCACTACTCTTGAACCACTTGAACAAACACGCACCGTGGAACGCATTTCTGCAGGTGCCACATCTCTTGTCGGGCACCTTCCTGTCGGGACCGACAATACTGTAGCAGATCGCACATTCGGTTTGGCCTTTCAAAGCTCCCTCCACATTCCTCCGCCATGTAGACAACGCATCGATCAAGCTCCCATTAAAGATCGTGATTGCACCAAGAGATGTACGGAGCCATGATTGCCACTTCTGCTCATTTACGGCTACGCGGTTCAGACCTTCGATATGCGCATTCGAAAGTGGGAACGCAGGCGGCAGACTGATTCGCATACTCATAGTCTGCTCATCAAGAACATACGAAGCAGTGATTTCTCGAGCGCGAGGCGCAACACGGATGCTGAACGTCTCATCTGTGGCTGTACTAGACCAGTTGGTCACGCTGTCAAGTGCCGAAGATATAACCGGAGGCGATATATACTTTTCTGTCCAGGGCTCAAGGGTCACAGATATGGCGCGAGAGCGTGAGGTCAGAGCATTAAACCATGACTTGGTGAGTGAGGGTGTGTGTAGGAGAGTGAGGTAGTACAGATGAGCCAACAGCCACTGGATGTCCTGCTTTGGAGGTTTTTTGTTAGCTTCGTATTTGGTTACGTCAATTCTTGACACATCGACAGGTTTGTTGTGCGTATGTCCGAGAAAATCGAAGGTAAAGTCGAGCAAGCCAGTAATGTATTCGCCTTCTTTGATGTTTTCGATGTAGTCGTTCCTGACTTTAAAAGACTGGCATTGTCAGCTGAGATTTAGCAGTACAGATGGCAAAACAAACCGCATGCTCCAGATGATCAAATATCAACAACCAACCCAGTAGATATCCTCTCAGTGACAGTGGAACATTACGCTCAAGATTGACTTCGCTCAATGTTGCAGCTGTTGGTGCCTCAATGATTAAGGAAAGCAATTCCTCTGGCAAACGAGCTGTAGATTTGGACAGAGCAGCATCGATAGATATTTGTTCTTGTGCAGCTGGTATCTGCTTATGCAGTATGTTGAAGGCAGTTGATTGAACCGGATGGGACTCAACGTACAGTAGCGGGTAAAGTTCTTCAGGAGAGTCGAGGTGTTCCAATGGCACGTTTGCGATCTGACGTGCGAGCATATCATTCAGCATCTTCAATGGCTGATGGAACTCATCAGGGAAGTGCTCTGAATGTTTGAGCAGAGTGATAAGGCCTGCTACAATTGACTGCTCAGTGTCTTTCCAAGCCTCAAGAAGGTCATCATTGGGATCCTCAGCGTGCGTGAGTGTGCGAAGCTGAGCATAGAGCTTCAGTGAAGCGTGTGTAAACGGAATCGAACTGCTTGCTGTAGCCTCGGTGTTTCGCAGCTCAATGGTGCGTGTCCATGCTGTAGAAAGCGCATTCAATATGTCGGCCCAATGCTCGCCGTATATATCGCTCATTAGCGGAAGCAATGAAGTCAATGCGCGGCAGATCTCAGCGCTAATTTCCACTGGTACATGGTCTACGTCCAGCCATGGCACCACATGTTTAACAAAAAATACAAGGCGTTGCTTCGCGATGCTTTCTGTAATGCCATCTTGATCGAGTACAGCATTAAGAAGAATAAGCTGGCTAAGGCCCTCTTGTGGCTTCTGATCGATGTCAAGACCTGTGAGATCAGCAACAATCTCACTGCACATGCGCTGGCAGGACTTGGATGCTGCAAGTGGCTCTTGAAACGCCACCAGGTAAGCGAGCAAAGGAATGGTCTGCTTGTTCTTCCTCATGGTCTTTATTCTGTCTTGAACTTGAGCAGTCCACGAGTTCTCCCACCCATGAAACATGACAGCGTCAGAGATAAGTTTGCTGTAAGCACGGGCGGCGTAATAGGCTTGGGTCGAACCACTGGTATCCACACATCGAAGGATAGCATTGGCCCAAGTCAACAATGCATCTTTATCGCCACTGTTGGGTAATGAGGACCTCGATCCATAGACTCGCATCAGTTCTTGTGTGAGAAAACCTTGAGCATCAGATATGAATGTCATGGCATCATTCTCAACATCAACATTGTAGTCTGCCCAGAGACCGTTGGTACCCGCGAGACCTAGGTTGTCGTCTGCAAGCTGGATACTGAGAGCGATATTGCGCATATAAGCGTCTCGTACCTCGATTGGAGCATGTTGTATCATTGAATGTGGGATCTTGGCTACTCGTACCACATACTGAGTCATGCGATATGCTGCTGAGTAACCGTCTGCGTCCCGGCTTATCTTACTGAAATCAGGGGAAGCAATTTCAGGCTCCACCAAGTAGACTGCGCCACCAAGTAAGTTCGTAATAGCAAGCGCAGGTTTGGGTACAGAGGCGAGAAATGGGGCCAGAGCTGCATCCCAGTCACCGACACTCGGGAATACCTTGGCGTTCTCTTCCCAGCTGTTTCCGGGCTTGATGCACTGTTTAGCTAGGTCTACTAAGGTTTCGATAGCGACTGACGAATATGTTGCTTCTCGCAGCCCCTGGTTGATGAGATGATATATCGATTGCTGGGTGCCAACATCAGATGCAAGGACCGTTTGTACAGATGCACTAACTGTGGCTGCGCCCTGGGCAATTTCGTCATCAGGTGACTCAGAAGCGCGCAGCAGTGCCTGGAGAAGTTTTCCACCTTTTGATGTCACGGCGAATTCTCGTACCATCGACGGGTTCAATTTCACAATCTGACGTAGACCTTGTAGCGAGTGAGGCGCATACTGAGAGATCGCCAATGATTGCGTGAGGTAGGCAAGCACATCATCGGTAGTCTCTGGAGCTAGTATCTTGGCTTGAGATTGAAGGATGCGTGTAAATGAGTCCCATTCTAGCGAGCCCTCGACCGCCTCGTGCACGCTATATTTAATGAAGCTTTGCAGCTCAGCGTCAGAGCTAGCGAGATCGAATGATTCTGGGATCTTGGAAGACGTGAGCAAAGCCTCAAGCGCCTTGGTCTTGATTGGAGAGTCGTCTTCCTTCAAAATGGCCTTTAATACCGCACTCCAAACATCCTTGAAGATTGGAGATTCTACGAATGAATATAATATATCAACCAGGTAGATCAAGGAGGGTGAAAGGATGATGGAAGGCACATCATCCTTAACAAACATTTCGAGTTCCTGCCGAAAAGATTCTTTCCTCAGATCCGGGTTACGAGACAGGAATGCTGCGATTGTGCCTGCAGCACCATATGGCTTTCCATTCCTGTTCTTAACAACAGCCAAAGCCTCGGTAATGATCTTATATTCCGCATCTTTGACCGATTGCACTGACTGTGATTCTGTGTTTTTCTTCAGAATCTGCTCCTGCAGAGCAGCATATCGTATGCTATGTTGCAACACGTCTGTCTGGGATTTTTCATAGTCCTTCGACTGCTCTGGTGCTGAGGTCTTGATGCTGTCAATGAGTTGCTGGGCATACTGTGACCATTGTTCAGCGATGGATTCCATGACTCCGTCAACCGCTAACGCTCTTGAAAGCAGACCGCTGGCATCGGAAGGAATAGTCCATTGGGAATTTTCCAAGGAGGGTCGTAGATATTGACTAATGATTGGCAAAACCATTTCCTTGATGAACCTTTCCCTATCACCTGCTGACAACCGTGCGTTGATCAAAGTCAAAACCTCAAAGTATGCAGTATACGCCACCTCCTGACTATATTTTGGTTCGTTCTTACTCGTGATACCAGCCTGGAGCGCGTTCAGAAGCTCTGCAGCATCAGCCACCTGACTAGGCAGCACTTCTGTAGGTATTGTCTTGAATAAATCAACCAAACGAATCCAATAATCTTGCGGACCAAACTGAGAGCCCTTCTTTAGGAATTGCCGTAGCCTCCGGTCTATCGCTGTTTTGCTCTTATAATGTTCAGTCCATGCCTTAGGGTGTGTTGCAGTCAGCTGAAGCAAGGCGTCGAGGTAGTCGTACGCAGATCCAATCTGATCCGAGTTGAGGGCAACTGAAAGGTAGGCTTTGCTGATAGTCTCAATGTTGATCCTTGCTGCATCTGGTTGCTTAGTTAGGCAAATCTTAAGTAGCCGATGCAGCGAGCGTCGTATTGAGACGTCTTGATGCGTTGCAAAGTCCCATAGCTTTTTGTTGCCCAAAAGAGTGTTGTAATCGGATTGAAACTTGGAGAGCTCTTCTGGCGTCAAATTGGCCAATAGGCTCCCGAGTAGCGCTATGCAGGCAGATAACACTCTGCTATACTTTGCCTGTGCATCGTCTGCACTGACTGTACGCTCGTCGCTCAGTGTAGTGGGGCTCTCGTTGTCGATTGCATTGCGGCAATACTCGAGAATGGGTTGCTGATAGGCTTTGCGTATATTTTGGATCTTTTCGGGCGTGGTGAAGACTTGACGCAGTGAACTCTGGGTTGCCTCGACCACAGCACGATCGCTGTCGTACAAACCACACAGCCATGCTCCGACACTCTTTGGCATATGTCGAGCAATGCGCTTGCCAGCGGACAAGGCCAACAGGCCATGGACAGTGTGAGACAGCTGGCGGACAGCTTTTGAATTGTCTATCGAGGTACGTGGGTACACAGTGATCTGATGATTTCATTACTATAGCGCTCTCTACACCTACTACTAGAGAGACTGACCCATGCTTCCAGCACGCCTTCTTCTACTGGCTCCTGCAGCGCAGTGGTATATGCCTGCATGTCCTCGAGCGCCTTTGCCTTGGTTGTGCTGTCTTTCTTTGACAGGTTGCGGAAGTAGACAATGACGTTTGGATCTGATATTGACGAGAGGTTTGGAGGCTCTGCAACATATGACAGCTGCGACGTATTGCCTCCAAAGCTTCCACCGAACACGGGGGCACTGCCAAATGTCGAAGCAGCGCGCGCACTACTGGCTGAAGCCTTGGTTATGCGCTTACTCATAGTGGGTATCGTATAATATATCTGAAAGGGAAAGGAAAAAGAAGGAGCAACGCCGGGAAGTACAGCAAGCAATTATGTCGTTTGAAGTACCAAAACACGAAGTTTGCATAAAATATGCCCACCAAACGATGACGATTGCGCAAGGGCGGTAGTGGGGCAATGTGACACCCCCGTGTGCGCTAAAGCCGAACATGTGATGGCGCGTTCTGACATTGAAGGCAACGCGCTTTGTCTCCAACTACAATTCCATCGCCACGACAATTTCCGCGCGGGTGGTCGCCAACATGAAGTTCTTCATAGAGTAAGTCGTTGTCTCCATTTTCTTTCGTTTTCCTTTTGCCTTCGTTTAATCAATGCTGTAATGTACAGTGGCGGTATTCAAGGGCAACTATCAATCACGGACTCCCCAATTTCCAAATCATTATCTGAATCACCAATCCTCTCGCTTGCTAGGGATCTAGGCATTTGTGTCCCATGTCTCGGTTTCCTTTCGTAGTCTTTTAACCTTACTACTGGGCTTTCTTATGAAATTTCTTACCCATGCTTATAACTACCAGTAACCTCCCAGTGCTCTTTCCGTATCCACGGGTGTACCCTGAGCAGTATGCTTATATGTGCGATCTTAAGCGTACCCTCGACCAAGGTGGGCACTGCGTGCTAGAGATGCCTTCAGGCACAGGTAAAACTGTGTCATTGTTATCACTTATCATAGCTTATCAGCAATTCTACCCGGAGAAGCGAAAACTCATCTACTGCTCTCGAACCATGTCAGAGATCGAGAAAGCCTTAGCCGAGTTGAAAGCTCTGATGAAATACCGCACACAAGAGCTAGGCCGTGAGGAGGAGTTCCGAGGGCTAGGTCTGACAAGCCGAAAGAACCTTTGTCTGCATCCGAATGTCAAGCGCGAAAAAAGTGGCAACGTCGTCGATGCACGATGCCGTAGCTTGACAGCAGGCTTCGTCAAGGAGAAGAAAGAGCGCGGAGAGGACGTTGAGTTATGTGTGTACCATGATAACCTCGATCTCCTGGAACCGCATAATCTCATACCGCCTGGTGTATTCACTTTCGATGGCTTAATTAAGTACGGAGAGCAGCAGAAGCAGTGCCCGTACTTCACTGCACGGCGTATGATGCCATATTGCGACGTCATCATTTACTCATATCACTACCTCCTTGACCCGAAGATTGCAGATCGTGTATCAAAAGAGCTATCAAAGGACTGCATTGTCGTATTCGATGAAGCACATAACATCGATAATGTATGCATCGAGTCATTAAGTATTGATTTGACAGAGGATGTACTTCGAAAAGCAACAAAGGGAGTCAACAACCTGGACCGAAAGATTACCGAGATGAAGACGACCGATGCCGAGAAATTACAGAGCGAGTACGCAAAGTTGGTGGAAGGATTACGAACAGCAGAAGAAGCTCGCACCGAAGACGCATTTATGGCGAACCCTGCGCTGCCTGACGATCTGCTCACCGAAGCCGTGCCAGGTAATATTCGGCGCGCAGAGCACTTTGTTGCTTTCCTCAAGCGCTTTATCGAGTATCTCAAGATCCGAATGCGCGTCGTGCAAGTCATATCTGAAACACCACCCTCCTTCCTCGAATCGCTCAGGAATGCTTCTTTTATCGAGCGCAAACCGCTACGCTTCTGTGCCGAGCGCCTTACCTCTCTTGTACGCACGCTTGAACTGACAAATATCGAAGACTACCAGCCGCTCCAAGACGTAGCCACTTTCGCCACACTTATTGCGACCTATGAAACCGGCTTTCTCCTCATCATCGAACCCTTCGAATCCGCCACTGCCCAAGTTCCTAACCCCGTTCTGCACCTGACTTGTCTTGATGCTGCAATCGCCATCAAGCCTGTTTTTGAGCGCTTCTACTCCGTAATTGTAACGTCCGGAACTATGTCTCCTTTAGACATGTACCCACGAATGCTCAACTTCAACACTGTAGTACAAGAATCATTCACCATGACACTGACGCGCAAGTCTTTTCTACCGATGATTGTCGACCGTGGCAGTGATCAAAATCAAATTACATCTGGCTTCGAGCACCGTGGAGATATTCAAGTGCAACGCAACTTTGGCAATCTGCTCATCGAATTCTGCAAATTGACACCCGATGGTGTCGTTGTATTCTTCCCCTCCTATTTATACATGGAGCATATCATCTCGGCCTGGCAAGGCATGGAAATCCTGGATACTGTCTGGAAGTACAAACTAATTCTTGTCGAAACACCCGATGCACAGGAAACAGCATTGGCTCTTGAGACCTTCCGTACAGCTTGCAATAATGGGCGGGGAGCTGTTTTGCTTTGTGTCGCACGTGGCAAAGTCTCGGAAGGTATTGATTTCGACCACCATTACGGGCGTACTGTACTGTGCATGGGCGTACCCTTCCAATACACTGAATCCCGTATTCTCAAAGCCCGTCTCGAGTTCTTACGCGAAACATATCGTATCAAGGAACAAGACTTCCTGTCCTTCGATGCGATGCGCCACGCCGCGCAATGCTTAGGTCGTGTCATTCGGGGCAAAGACGACTATGGAATCATGGTTCTGGCGGATAAGCGATTTAATAAGAAAATCACTCAGCTCCCGAAATGGATACAGCAAGGTCTTGATCAGAAATGCACGAAGCTGAGTGTTGATCAGGCGGTGGGCACGGCGAAGCAGTTTTTGCGCGATATGAGTACCCCATGGTCTAAAAAAGAGGCTGAAGGATATTCGAGCTGGGGTATAGAGGAGCTGGAAGCGCATCAAAAGAAAAAGGGTGAATTAGGCATTAGTGGTACTGATTATACTGTCCTGCGAGCTCTTGAAGGACGTGCAGCGATTGAACACATGGATGAAGTCGAACATGTAGAAGGACCGAAAGAAGACGAGTTTGATGGGAATGATATGGATGATGTTATGGCCGACCTGTGAGACAGGAAAATTTTGGGGAAGTATGCAAGTACTGGCGCAGTGAAGTTAGTGGTTACTAGAACGTGATCAGGCATAATCATTTCCATTCCCAACTTGTCTTCTCGGAAGTATAGCAATCGCAAGGTTGCTCCGTAGCTCTTTGTTTTGTTTGTTACACCTCTTTATCACGTTGAACAGAGGTAACTCAGAATATAAACTCCTCCCCTGCCAGTCCCAAATGGCCCTAACCTATCTGCACATTAGTGTGATATATTGTTATTCTGACACATACAGTTGGTGCATTATGTATGCAATGCCTTTCAATAACCCCTTGAAGTTTTTTTTTTCGCCAAAAGTATAACGTAGATGTACACCGAGTCGGACAAATCACGAGCCGGACACTTTTGCTTGGCACAACCACCTTCACACTTAACACAACATGCCTCGACGACAGAACGAAGATAATACCCAGAGAGAAGGCAAAATCATTCTTGCCCTTAAGGCGTATGAATTGGGCCAATTTCAAAGTATTCGACGCACGCTGTATTAACATTAACATCAGCTTAGCGACAGCTAAAGGACAGCGCCATCAATAAACTACAGAAGAAGTATAAAACAATACTGGGGGAATCGATAAGGGAGCAACCATGACGCCGGCAAGGCGTGATGAGGTTGACTCGTGGAATAAAAAAATTTCACACGAACAACGCAATGGGCGCAACAGCAACAGCAACAGGGATCAGGAACTGAGCAAACTCGAGGAATTAATAACACTACTCGGAGAGATCGAAAAGAAAGGAGATGAGGGCATACAAACACTGGCACGGCAGGCAAGAGAGATCGCAAAAAAAAATAGAGCAAGCATGGAGGGGAAACGAGCTAACAAGAATCGCACAAACATGCAACGACATCCTACGCCACACGCTCGAAGCAAAGAAATTCTCACTTTCCCAACCACCGCAGCAGGCGAAAAGATGGGCCGACGTCGTGGCCGCACCCAACACGCCAAGGCCCATCATACGGGCGAGGGTGGACGATACGGCTGAAAAGACGCCCAGCGAAATCCTGGAACTCATCCTCCCAGTGATGCCACAGGCCGTGGCAATATAAAAACAAAAGAGCGGCGATATTGACATTCGCTTGGCTACACAAGCTCAGAGAGATGCCATAGCGACTGCAGCAGACCCAAAAGGTGTGCGACTTTTCCGCAAAGCATACCTCCTCGAGGTACCGGGAGTCCCGTACTCGTTCCCAGTGAGTAACAAGAGAACTGCAGACAAATCGGAGGCGACGACGCAGATTGAAAAGTCTCTACAACGCATTTGTGGAACGGTCAAGATCACCTATTTACGGTGGTTACGTGACCCGGAGCCACCCCCCAAACGCAAAGGCTTGGCAGAGACGATTAAGACCAGGGGACCACTTATTGTAGGCGTGGCTACAGAGAGCGAACAACAACGCATAGTCAGGAGTGGATTGATAGTGGGAGCTGAACACTTTGAGGCAAGACTATACGACAACAACCTAGATCTCAAACAATGCTACCAGTGCGGCCAATGGGGACATAAGCAAGGCGCCTGTGCAAAGAAAGCTGTATGCATGCAATGTGCGGGCGATCATGACACGAGGTCTTATAAGGAGAATAATGTGTGCCGCGTAAACTGTGGGAAAAACCACAGAGCGTGGCAGAAGAAGGAATGCTCAGCATTCGAGAAATACCGTAAGTGCA